>NW_020769338.1:13538896-13549898 GCF_900518735.1 Pseudonaja textilis
AGATAGATAGATAGATAGATAGATAGATAGATAGATAGATAGATAGACAGATAGATATAGTTATAGTTTAGTTATAGTTATCGTGTGTGTTTGTGTGTGTGTGTGTGTGTATGTGACGGACGGGGAAGGAGGGAGGGAGGGAGAGAGACAGAAAGAGAGAGAGAGAGAGAGAGAGAGATTGCCCTAAAACACTTTTTGTATCCCAGGCACAATGACTGCTCTGTTTTCAGTCGTTGTTTGTTATCACTGATTTTTTTAATGGGAAATGAATCAAACTGGCAGTTGGAGAACAGATTGTGATATAGAGTTTTGTGACATTCCATTCCAAACTTTTAAAACTAGATAGGTGTAGACAGCAAAAAGGATAATCCCTACTTAGAGTAGTACTTCCTGATTCTATTAAAATTGTTTCAGGTGAATTTTATGTAGAATTCTGGGCAAGAAGTTGAGATATCTCTTTTCCACAAACGTTTTAGCTGTAGTTCTGTTATGAATTAGTGTTACTAAATTGAGTCATTATTTCAAAGACTATTCACTACTGCCTAAGGACATCTTGGAGAAAGATATACGTAAAAAAGCTAAAATGACCTGATAATGTTTCTATTACTAGTTGCTGGTAAAACATAAAGAAAAAGACAGCAAAATGAATGCAAAAATTGTAGGAAGGTTAGTTTAAGTTTGTTTGAGAAGATATTCGGCAGAATTTTGATTGAGAAGGTATGACTGTGATTATTTTTTTCCCTTTTTTCCCTTTTACTTCAGCAGGTCATTCAAAAATGTATGGATATGAACAGTGTGCTGATATGGAAGATATAGTGATAGATTACTGCCCCCCTGCCATTTTATCTTTAAATACAAACTCCATTTGAAATATCTGAATTATCTGAGGAAATTATCTTTCTGTATCTCCATCGAATTCAAGACCTTTTGCATGAATCCTTATTCTCAGACTTTTAATCAAGTTGAATATAACAATCCAAAATATTTCCAGCCTGGCCAGGAGATTTTTATAACAAGGAATGGAAGCAGTGGAAACCCCTTGATGCATCTGTTAGTTATCTATTAATTTGTAAGTGCCTCCTGTATAACCACTAGTATTCTGAAGTGTTCTCCAAAGCATGGTTATATTCTCCAGTTTTCTTTCTGAGTGTAGAATTCTGAATAAATTCTGCATTAAATTTCCAATTGATAAGAAAATTAAAATTAAAATCAAATAAATATTCATATAGTTGAAATCTGTGCATGATTGGGAACCTTAGAGGCACCTGTACAAGTGAATAGTTGTAATGTTCTACAGAGCTTATGGACTTTGTAGAAATTGGATTGTATGTCACTGTGCATCCTTCTGACTTGGGTTAACATACCATCTTCTTTACTTCCTGTTTTATCACTTTGATTGTTGAGATAGAATCAAAATTCTGTTCTTGCACTTCTGGAGACCTCAACCATTGTTATTTTATATTGTTCTAGCATGTCTTTGATGTCTCTCCATCTTCTTCTGGGTCTGCCTCAAGTTCTTTGGCCTTCTCCTTGTCTTGTAAATGCCTTGTATGGTATAGAGCCCCAAGATTCTATAGTACATGCAATTTTATTATTATAGTCCAGTGCACAATCAGCCAGGTGTTCAGACTGGATTTGGCATTTTTGTTTACCTATCAAGACCATTCTAAGGACTTTGGATAGGCAGATGTGAAGATTTGATGATATTACAGACATTGTCACAGGAGCTGTTCCAAGTAAAGCTGCCATTTGCAATTGACTGATAATGAATTGTCAGTGCTGATGGTGTTCGTGTGGTGCTCCAGATGTTTTAGAATTGTACCCAAGTTGCCTATTACTTTTGGTACTACCTTTGCTGTCTTTTGCCACAGTTGTTCTATTTCTATTTGCATGTATTTGTACTTTGTTATCTTCTCCAATTCTTTCTCTTCTGTTCTTCTCTTTCTGCTGTCTCCATGTACTGCCACATCCACTATCCACATTTTTTTACTTCATTAAATTTGTTTACTTTATTATCAATTGTGGTGATTTGAATTTAAATTCAAGGGAGAATAACAACAGAAATATATTCCTTACCAGAGTTCCATCTGAAGATTTATATGATTGTACTATACTAAATATGATTTGTAGGTGAGAAACTGAAAAAACCTGTGGAGCATCTGCTTGGTGGGATGACTTTGTTTATTTATTGGTTTATTTATAATTTAGATTGTGGATGTTTCACGAATTAAAATGTATAATTATTGTTTGTTTTTCTGTGTGCTTAGATTAGCTTTTAGAAATGAGAACTCAACAAGTAATATTTAAAAAATCTAAAGAAACTATTTTATTCTCACACTTTATGGTATATATAAGCAAAACAGTATCTAAGGAAAACCTAAGACAACATATTATAAGTAATCATAGAAGATATAGGGAAAGGATGATGATAAATTATGTATTATATTTTTCTCTCTAAATAAAATTTATTGGTATAAAGGTTACTAAATTATAAAAGTTAAGAGAAAATGATTTGTAGGTTAAGCAGGTAGAATGAATATATTATTTTGAAGATAGTTACATCTCACGTTTCATCTCATGAGATAAGAGAGATTGTTATGAAACTAGGATGAATACAGATAAAAGGAGATGACAAGAAAGACAACAATAGCTGCACAAATTATCTTATTCCATGTGTTATTGCCTAATAATGTATATATTTTATTTATTTATTTATTTATTTTATTTGTCAATTGTTTACAAGATAATAAGTATAAGTGTATACATAGTTATGAATACATGAAATGGGTACATATAAGAAAAATAAAAGAAAAATAAAAGAAACAATAGGACACGGATGGTAGGCACGTTGGTGCGCTTATGCACGCCCCCTACAGACTTCTTAGGAAAGGAGTGAGGTCAATAGTAGACAGTCTAAGGTTAAAGTTTTTGGGGTTTGGGGAAGAAACTACAGAGTCAGGCAGAGTATTCCAGACATTGATCACTCTGTTGCTGAAGTCGTATTTCCTGCAATCAAGCTTGGTGCGGTTAACCTTGAGTTTGTATCTGTTGTGTGCTCTTGTGTTGTTATGGTTGAAGCTGAAGTATTCATTGACAGGTAGGACATTGCAATGTATGATTTTATATACCATGCTTAAGTCAGACCGAAGACGGCGTAATTCAAGGTTTTCTAGTTCTAGAATTTCAAGTCTGGTGACATAAGGTATTCTACAACGAGTAGAGGAGTGGAGAACTCTTCTTGTGAAATATTTCTGGACTTTCTCAATTGTGCTAATAATATATGTTAATAACTAAATAACAGAGCTTTATTCCAACTCACAGAATGAATATCAGTATATGTGCATAATTTAATAGCCAATGTCATAGGTGCAACTTAATGATATATCTCAACAGATCAGGCACATTTACAAAAAGGTCAAATCTGTCCCCATGTGTCATAAAAAAGAGTGAGACTTTGATTGCACAGTCAAGGGATGGCCACCATATTGACCATTCCTGCAGACATCTCTTCAATACTTATTTATTTATCCAGTTTTGAGATAGTGGCAGTTTAAAGGGACTCCCAGTCCTGGAAAGAACACATCTAATTCACTGGTGTTCCAATGTAAAAACCAATTGGATAAACCTCAGCTCAAAACCTTGCCTTTGCAAATAATTTGATTTTTCCATGATCCTCTGAAACTGAAGCCCATCCACCCTTCTGTAAAAAGGAAAGATGACAGACTAAGTGGTAGTGCTATGGGACTCTTGGGTTCAGTAATGATTCTTGAGAAGAAAGTTTCCTTCATGACCATCCCTTCACTCAAAGTAGGCAAAAAACAAGTCTAGTGTGTGACACCCTCCCCCACCAAATATGTGTAAAGTCTACATTGATTTGGAATGGGTCTATGGTTGTCATGAGCTTCTAAGCAATATCAACATCACCAGATAATAAATTTAAATCCAAAAGAACCAGTAGCCTCAATCATTCAGGCACAGAAAATGATGTACAGCATGGAGGGTGACATAGCAGCACCAATTCAATTTGTTTGGTAGAAGATGTGCGTTATGTGTATTCAGGTCATAACATACCCAGACGAAAACCTAAAAGAAGAAAAAGAACCATTGCAACAGTTTGTTCCAACCGTCCCATAGCTTCATGACCTCAAGAAATTTTTGAAAAATGGTTGAAAATATTAAAAAGGATTTCTCTGCAGAGAAAAATGCAGAAAGGCCCAGCTGGAAGCATGCAATCACTGATTGGCAAATAACATGCTATCTGAGAAGTGGGGAAAAATATGACTGTTTACAGAATGTCAGAATACCTGTTTCATTTTCTGGAAAGGCCTTTAAAAATGCAGGTAGAGAGAAGGCTAGAGAGAGTAGCTGTTTCACAGTACTCAAGGCATAAGTGAATAAAGAATTCTTTGGGAATACTGTACTTTTGTTCAAGTGCAAGTATAAATAAAGAGAACGGCAGCCTTTGTTTCAGAAGCAAATGTAGCCAATACACAACAGTGATCCTATGTTTGCAGATTATTCTTCTGAGGCACACTTACATGGACACCTAGGAATGAAAGCTGAGAGCATGAGAGAGAGGATTGGAAGTTGGCAGATAGACATGACAATAGTGATTCCTTAAATTTGAATAAAACATTTCAGGTAATACACCCAACTTTTCCTTTAAGAAATGACACAAGTATTATTAACATTGATGAAACTGGTAATTTGTCATGGCAAAAAAACATCCTCATATGCAACAATATGTATGCAACCCAGAGCTGTACAAGTTAATGTCTGTGCTAAGGCCATAATCCTTCAGCTTCAGGATTTTCAGGAAATTAATGCAATAAATACCAAATACTTCTCTTTTATAAGTTGTTTTGGAGATTTCTGAAATCTTTTGGAGTTTCTAAACAGGGTAGGTTATTATTTATGTACCTCACCAAAACTGATGATTAATTAACAACCACTGATCACTTACTCTAATGAGCAATTGTTTACAAATGTGGACCATTAATTTAACTTAGGGTCTTATGTCTAGAAGCTCAATTTTTGCAAAACACTTAAAACAATTGTAAGACCGTGGAAGCCTTCTGCATAACCTATTTAACTGACAAACAATTACATTTTGGATTGAAGAGGTGAAATGATTAAGAATATTTGACTTAGTTGCCATGACAGCATGCATTTTTCATCAGGCAGAGTGTAATTACTACAATTTCAATGATGTAAAATCAAGAAAGATGATAACAAACAGCAGAACCATGGAGATATTGCCATTTCAAACAGGTTGCCATAGCAACAGTGATAATAATCTCAGTGATAGATGTTTTCTCTTGCTCTTTCCATTTTGTATGGTTATAACATTCAGAGCTAGTTTTTACCACAGCTTTTTATAGTTTATTAGACTGTCAAAATAGTTTATGAGATGTTGTTGCAAAGGAAATGACTGAGTTCCGTACCCTAATAAAAATGCCAAATACTCTGTTTACATCCTGCTTGGGCATTTAACAAACATTAAAAATGGTATGAAAAATGATTTGATATTGTATCTATATTAATCAATTTGCAAGGCATAAGCTTTGCTACTGAAGGTCAAAGGAACACTGCCAAAGTATTACTTTTAAAAAGCCTTTGCCATTTGATCTTACAAATTAACTGGTCACCTTCATTTTGGCTAAATAGTAATAAAAAGCAAGCTATCTGAAAGAAAATATTTTTGTACAACTCAGTGCTTAATAAAGTAAACTAAGCCATCCTTAAATTTCCTTAAAATCTTTTTAAAATATGACACTTGTCAATGAATGTTGATGAATTTATCCAGTGAAATCTTAGTTTCTATGAGATCAGCAGGAGTCTCACTATTAGTTTATATTAACAGAGCTTAGATTTAATTCAACATATTTATTTAACAGATGGTATCCATACATTAAGATATAAAGCAACTATTTAAATCCATTACCCATTAAAGTTAAAGCATACCATTTTCTCTCTCTTGAAGTTATTATCTAACAAATGAATATATTTATTTATTTTTTAAAAAAGCTTAGAGAATTTTCTACTTTTAGATATAACTGTGGATATTACAAACCAAAAAGTATACACAAAATTTAAAATTTACATGCAGAGGGAAGAAAATCCTTTTATTAAAAAAAAACAAGCAAGCAACAATTCATTGTCATGATTTGGAGCCTTTTAATTAATAAAATGTGAAAACTAATCTAGCTCATGGGAAAGCAGTATTTGAACTCTGGAGGATAACCTACTTTAAAATAAGGTATGGCAAGATTAAAACATATATGATAAGATGGCTTTTTTGCTTTCCATTTTGAAAATTTCCTGCTTGGGTATTGACATAGTTTAAAGCAAATTTGCATTGTCTTAGGCAAATATCAAACCAAATGTCTTTTCTTGACATTGCTCCCTCTCCTAGCTTTCAATGGAACAAGATTTAAGATCATCAATAAACTGATGACCATGATCTCTGCTTAGAGATGGACTGGAGAACATAGGTGTGATTTAATAAAGGAGAGGAAGAAGAGAAGGATACAGAAGTTTTCATATGCCAGACAAGGTTATTTGTAGGACACAATAATGACATTCCACTGCTTTTGATGAATCTGTAGTTCTTAGAGCAACATAATTTGAAAGTTATGAATTTACTTTGCTATGGGCAGACTGGCACTTTTTGCTTAGCCCATTGCCAGTACAGGATACTCACCAATACCTGAGATCAAGAATGAATGCCATTGTCTTAACCAATTGCCCTGTGCTTCTATTTTCTATATTCAATTCAAAACTATTTTTCAACCTTGACTGTTTTAAGCCCTTCAGAGTGGATGGATTTCAGTGATTTATTCTGTTCTATTAGCAGGTTCAGCTCTGATTAGTTTCACTCCATCTTCCATTAGCTGATCTTGGTGCAACTATTTTATCTTGAGCTTGTTAGGCTATTATGTTCTTTACTGGTTAGTGTCTTTTCTCCCTACATCTTCCTTTTAATAATCTTTAGGTTTATGTTGCATTAATTCAAGGCTACAAACATATGCTCTATTTTCCTTTACATCTCCCAATATATCACATTTTTGTTTCTGCTGGGTGTAGCATTCTCCCCTTTTCCACCCCATGGTCATAGTTCTACAAAGATTCCCTTAATTTTCCTTTGAATCATCTTTAAGTTGTAATGTAGGAACATCACTAATGTGCTTCTGTGAAGTTGAACTACTGTATCATTTCTTTTTGTACAAATTTCCATGGATTTACAGAGAATCCTACACAAAATACAATCTTTTCTTTATTGATTTGATTACTGTAGCACCAATGGGAAGAGAAAAGAGAGGAAAGGAGGTCTGTGGTACTTTCAAAGGAGATGTGGGAAGTGATAGAAGGCATCACACAGCTATAAACTTCTGAGAGGGCAACGGTTAAGGTTCTATGTAAGAGTATATAAGAGGGGAAAAAAATCCTGAGGGGCACCAATAGATTAGTCCACATTGGAACCATTGGTCTGGGCCACATTGGAGCCAGGCAGGGAGGCTGGCTTTTCTTACAAGGTTAGGAAGTATACAAAGCAAAGGACTGACACCATATCCAGACAAGGCACCAGCCCACTCTCATTGCCAATCCATTGTAATCCAGATTAAAATTTCTGTGGTTGGCCAGGAACAGCAGAGGAACAAGCAACTTAGGCTGCAGTATGAAATTACTTTATTTGTGTTCACTGATTATTTCACAAAATAATGAAAAAAAACCCTTAATTATAATTGTGTCCATGCAATCATCCTTTTTTTTTAAAAAAAAATCCTTTAAATTATTGTGCATAAATACAGAACCACAACAAAATCTGTAGGGTAAAAGGGTCATGAAGTGCAATGTGTTGCAAATGGGTTTTATTTAAGAATTAATTAAGGAATTATCCAGGAAAAAAACAGAAGATTCCTGGAGCAGAACTTGGAAATCTTCACAAAATAGAATTGTGGAATCCTGTCCTACCCATAACCTCTCTGTTGACCTTTCCAATATCGAATTGGAGATCTGTCCTGCTTTTTATAAGCAGAGCTGTGTAGATCTTTCCTGGCACGTTTTACTTAATCAGATTTCAATGAAGTAACCCTTCAAAACGAATCTTTTTTTTTTTTTTGAGATTTCTAGAGAAACTACTAGCAATAGTACTTAGACTTATATACTGCTCCACAGTGCTTTGTAGCACTCTCTGAATGGTTTACAATGACAGCACATGCATTGCATTTAAAATGCCCCCAACAATCTGACTCCTCATTTTACCAATCCCATAAGGATGGAAGGTTCTCAAGTCAACTTTGAGAACTGAATTCCTGGCTGTGGCAGAGTTAGCCTGCAATACTGCAGTCTAACCACTGCAGCACCATAGCTTCTACAAGCAGTCAGAAAATGTGATGAAAACTGCTTAATTGTACAACATATGGACAAATGTAACCATAATTTCAACTGGGAAACTGTGAGCATCCTAGACTAAGCTAACTCCAAAAAAGCTGTAGAATTCTTATAAGACTGACATTCAGTCAATCATCCACAGGCACGTAGAGATAAAGAATATCTACATACCATTCAAAAGAGCCAATCAAAAAGCTAAAAAGGAAACAAAAACACCCAAACACCTTGTCACCAGCAATCAACAACTACATAAACAGAGATTAGTACCAGTATTAATATCTGACCAATAATCATTTGCCTAATCAGTGAACTACACGAACACTTCCATCAATGCTGGTAGGGCAAGCCACTTGTACATAAACAGAAAGCCACTTGTACAAAACAGAAAGCCCTGCAGCACTGATAATGTTACATAGCTGGGTAATGAAATGTCTGCATGCTAACAACCTATCACACAGACCATTAAAGACTCCATACCTTGAACTACAAATATTCTCTTCTATTGGTAAAATGTTAATTAGAAAAAAAAGAAACATGCAAAAATGAGTTTTTGAAGGTTTGACATTGGAAGGAACTAGAAAGAAGAAAATATTGTAATTAAAGAGAAAAGAGAAAAAAGCAGCAAAAAGAAACTACTCCGAAAAGTTAAAGAATCAATTCTCAACAAATGAACCAGAAAACATGTGGAAAACTTTTAAAAACATCACTGGCTTCAGCAAACCTCTTTCCCAGGCAGAAGGAAATCAACAACTAGCAGATGACCTGAATGTGTTTTACTGCAGATTTGAAAAGAAACTACAGCCACCTATCTCCACAACCCACATCTCAAACACACCAACAAACAGCCAAGCCTCCTACAACTGGCCCCAACCTCTGGTGATCACAGAAAAAGAAGTGCAAAATCTATTACACAGACAGAAGCCAGGAAAAGCACCAGGGCCAGACAAGATAACTCCTTCTTGCTTAAAAGTTTGTGCTGACCAATTGGCCCCCATCTTCACCCGAATCTTCAATAGATCACTAGAGATGTGCTTTGTTCCTACCTGCTTCAAATGTTCTTCCATCATCCCAGTGCCAAAGAAGCCTCCCATCAAGGAACTGAATGACTACAGACCAGTTGCTCTAACATCTGTAGTTATGAAAATCTTTGAAAGGCTTGGCTGTCCCACCTGAAAACCATCATAGATCCGCTGTTAGATCCCATGCAGTTTGTATACCGAGCAAATAGATTGACAGATGATGCTGTTAACATGGCTCTGCATTACATCTTACAACACCTTGAATCTCCAAATACCTACGCAAGGGTCCTCTTTGTAGACTTCAGTTCAGCATTCAATACCATCATTCCAGACACTCTTCTAAGTAAATTAAACCAACTAGCAGTACCTGAACACACTTGTAAATGGATCATAAGCTTCCTAACAGACAGGAAGCAGCAGGTTAAGCTAGTCAGAATCACATCTGATACCTGTACAATCAGCACAGGGATCCCCCAAGGCTGTGTGCTGTCTCCACTTCTCTTCTCCCTATATACCAATGACTGCATCTCAAACGATCCATCTGTTAAAATACTGAAGTTTGCTGATGACACAACACTGTTTGGTCTCATTTGAGACAACAATGAATCTGGATACAGACAGGAGGTTATACAACTTGCCTCGTGGTGCAACTGGAAAAATCTGGAACTGAACACACTCAAAACCATAGAAATGGTGATAGACTTTAGAAGAAACCCTCCCATACTACCATCTCTTACAATACTAGACAACACGGTATTAACATTAGAGACCTTCAAATTTCTAGGTTCTACTATATCACATGACCTAAGATGGACACCTAACATCAAAAACATCATCAAAAAAGCACAACAAAGAAGGTTCTTTCTGCGCCAACTCAGAAAGCTCAAACTGCCCAACGAGCTGCTAATATAGTTTTACAAAGGAATTATTGAATCTATCATCTGCACCTCTATAACTATCTGGTTTGGTTCTGCAACCCAACAGGACAGACACAGACTTCAGAGGATAATTAGGACTGCAGAAAAAACAATTACTACCAACCTTCCTTCAATTGAGGACCTGTATACTGCACGAGTCAAAAAGAGGGCTGTGAAAATATTTACAGGCCTCTTACATCCCGGACATAAACTGTTTCAACTGCTTCCCTCAAAACAACGCTATAGAGCACTGCACCAGAACAACTAACACAAGAACAGTTTTTCCCCCGAAAGCCATCTCCATACTAAACAAATAATTCCCTCAGCACTGTTCAACTATTTACAAAGTGTACACTACTATTACTGTTAATCTTCTCATCACTCCTTATCACCCATCCCCTCCCACTTGTGATTGTAGGACTGTAACTTTGTTGCTTGTATCCTTACGATTTATACTGACTGTTTCCTAGTATGATTTAATTGTTGATTGTACCCTATGAATGTCATTAAGTGTTGTACGTTATGATTCTTGATTCTTAACGAATGTACCTTTTCTTTATGTATACTGAGAGTATTTACACCAAGACAAATTCCTTGTGTGTCCAATCACACTTGGACAATAAAGTATTCTATTCTATTCTATTCTATTCTATTCTATTCTATTCTATTCTA
>NW_020769338.1:13549908-13564535 GCF_900518735.1 Pseudonaja textilis
TATTCTATTCTATTCTATTCTATTCTATTCTATTCTATTCTATTCTATTCTATTCTAATACAGAATAGAGCAAAAATATTTGATTTTGGACAAATTCAAGAATATTTGGGAACAATGTACCCCAAAATCACTTTTAAGATTATCTGCTATTATAAAAAAATATTTAAAGAAGAAATAATGGAGGAACGGATTTTCCTGGATAAAACAGCGGCTGATTCAAATGTGAATCTGAAAGTGGGTTTAAAATATCAGGATACAAGAATTAATAAATTCTTGTAGCCTGACAAATCCAGATATTACCCTGGATTTACAAATGAAACTGGCTGATGCCTTAATAATTAAAGGAGACATTCAGCTAATAAATCAGAGGGATTGTTTAAATAGCTTTCTTATCTTGCATTTATAAAAAAAGACATGCTAAATTTAGGAAGGATTTTCTGAATAGAGACAAAGAAAAAATGATAGGAAATCAATTTTAGGAACAATATTTAAACAAATTGAAGGTCAATATTCCTAAAAATAAACAGAAGAAATACATAGTTGATTTATTTGATAAAGTTTAAAATATAAATGCTATTTCTGATAGTTCTTAATAGACTTTTCTTGACTAAGATCAAATTTAAAGGCTTTAAAGATTTGTTTATAGCAGGGGTGTCAATCAAGGCCTGAGGGCCGATTCTGGCCCATGGGGTGCTTAGACCTGGCCCGTGGGGCCACTATGGAAACAGTGAAGAACCGGCCCATGGTGCCTCTGCCAATGAAAACAGAGCTTGTGAGGGCCTCAGGTGACCCTCCCAAGCTCTGTTTTCACTGGCAGGGGGTTACAGGAGGCGGTTGCAGCTGAAAATGGAGCTCGGGAGTCTGTTTTTGCTGGCAGAGCACTCGGGCCACCACACTCATCCCCGACACAATTGATGTTGAGCTGTCCATGCCCACCCTGTCCATGCCTACCCTTGCCCCCTGAGGTCAAACACAACCCTGATGAAGCCCTCAATGAAATCAAGTTTGACACCCATTTTATAGACGAGAGATGAGATATGGGAAGAAAAGGTTTTTTTGAAGGAAGTGATAAATTACCATGTTAAAAATAATGGAAAGGGATATAAAGTTGGTTTATTTGATTAAGATTAATATATAAATGTTGTTATTTCTATTAACTCTTAATGGATTTTTGCTGCCCATGATGAATGACAAGGCTTTAAAGATTTGTTTATAAATGAGAGGTAAAAAAATGGAGATATATCTTTTGTTGAAATATCAGAGAAGATTGATATTGTTTGTACTTTTCTTGATGAAGGGGGAAGGCATTTTTATATATCTTTTTTCTTGTTCTTATTATCTCTACTTTTTTTTTACTTTTTATCATTTTATTAATTTGGATTAGTTTTTTTTACCATTGTATATGTAAACTTGTGACATAGTTGCATATTTATCTACCTGAGTTTCAGAAAGCAGTCATTCGTTGTTCATGAAATACTGCTACTTTACATTTAATTTGCTATTATTTAAACTGTGAACAAATACAATTTAAAGGGAGGTAGTTTGAGTATTTATAGATGGATAAGCTGCTCTTTTGAAGCCACATTGTGAATATTTTCATTGTTCAGGAGATAATTCACTAAAAGATAACACCTATTCCTAATTTTAAAAGACAGTTCCTCTTTTTAAAATTATATCTGATGACCTTTGTCTCATAAAATGTTGATGTATGGAAATAACACTTTCTGCCTTAATTGAAGATTAATTGCAGGTTTGGTTGGTATAATGATTATCATTAACATCATAATTAAAATTTGAATTATGCATAGAAAGAGAATTCTGAACTATGATGGACCAGATCCATTACTGCTCTTGCCTATCCATAACTACTTCAGTGTTTGCTGTATAAATCAAAACCTACCCAAATGGAATAGGTTGAAGAATATTTTTTTCAGATATTTTTTCATTTCAATTTTGTCCTGTTGTGTAGATCCACAAACACTTGAATTCTTAGGTCACATCAACAAGATACAAGGAATGACCAGATACTACTTACTATTAAACTAAATTTATCACTCATCATTGCTATACTGCCTAGGGATGATATGAGCTGAGGTATATCAAGAGGGTCACATCATAGTATATAATAGAAGCCACATGTGTCATAGCTCATCATGCAAATTGTAAAAATCACAATGAAAGCCAAATACTTTATGTGCATTATATAAATGAAGATTATTCTATAATTACTTCACTAGATATTCACTTGATGAATAATAACACAATACCTGATTATTTTCTCTTCTATATTCAGAAGTATATGTGTTATTTTCCATAGTAAGTTATCAACGTCAACTGTTTGGAGTAAACATGAGAGATTGGCTATGCTGGATTTATGTTTGTGCAAGTACGTAAGGTACATGTATTAATAGTCTTCTTAGCTGATGAGCCAGTGTTGAAAAAAGTCTTACCAGCTATTTAAGAGTCAGAAGAAAGAATGGATTAAACTTTAGACTGAAGATACTATTGAATTTTACAATAGGTTTCTCAGGGATCACCCTTAATCAATATTCTGTCTTATCTATTTTATTTGTAACTTTTTTTCCATTACTATTATTTGTTCATATTCTTACCAGAATGTGCTCTGGATAACGTCCTGGATGACATTAAGCTCCAGGAACCCACTAGAGTGTTCTTACTATTCATTCTCCTTTATGTTTTATATAACAACATAATTTTTGTAAGTCCAGTTTTTTCTATGCTGACCTATGTAGTCTGACTTTGCTTTCCATCCAGTGACATCTTTAAAGTTTGGGGGGGGGGGGAGAGATTCTCTGCATGGATCCATCCAAATTCAAAATTCAATATGTTTCTTTTTCTTCTCATAATTCTTAAAACCATGTGTGCATGATTAAATTATTTCATGATGTAATGTACTGGTCAAGTGTTCTCTCTCTGCCAAAATTATCCCATTCTCAGAATAAAGTCAATGTACTTAATTTTTATGATAATGGCTACAGAGGGGGCAAAGAACAACAATAACAGCAACCTTTTCTCAGGGAAAACACTGATCTCCTACCCCATGCTTTTGAGATATTTTATTTTAAACATTAAAAGTCTAGATGTTGATTCATTTTTTCCAAATATCTAAAAACATGCCTTACAATTACTAGCAGCAGTGACCAGAACAAAACAATGACACATATTCATTAGCATAATCACACAAATATCTTTTTTGTCACATAAATTGTCCATCAGGTTTTCTGACAGAAGTATGTATATCAAAAGGTTTGCGTGATTATGTCTTCATGCCTATGTTGTCATTTGCTCTCCTTGTTCCTTTCCCACCCAAATATCTTTGCAATATATATTTGGTTGCAATTCCATATCTTTTTGCTTCCTGTATAGGACTCATAAGATAGCAATAGCACTTAGACTTATATACCACTCCATAGTGCTTTACCGCATTCCCTGAGTGGTTTACAGAATCGGCATATTGACCTAACAATTTAGATCCTCATTTTACTGACTTCGGAAGGATAGAAGACTGGGTCAGGATCAAACTCCCAGCTTTGGGCAGCTAGTCTGCAATACTTCATTCTAACCACTCCACCACCATGGCTATACTATGCAAAATAACAGGCTTGCATAGTATCTGTTGTGGTAATATCCCAGCTCATTGTGAGAATAGCTAGATTCATACAGTACAAATATTCTGTTTTGTTTAGGATGAAGTAGTGGCTTTGTAATTTATGGATCCAGCCATTATGATTTATATCTCCAGTGTAATAGGCAGAGTACCCCATTTGTGATTCATTCAAATAACCATGGTTAAGTAAACATGTGAATTCACTCTGTAGAACAAACTTGTACAAGTTGAGAATATGATGCTTAATAACAGGACACAACTCTACATTGAAACATTTTCTCTCTCTAATGGGTATACTTCATAGAAATGTGCCCTCCCTCTATTTTTAAGCACTACTTTTAAGCAACCAGATCCTGCATAGAGTGTATAGTGTAAGGAATTTCATGCAGGCAAGTGAAAGAGATAAAGACCATTTATCCCTCTACATCCAATAAAGAAATTAGATGTATGATACCTCACACTACAGAATTTAGTTTTGCATGGAACAGTACAGTACTGGGACTCATTTCTCTGTAACTTTACTAGAAAGTTCTTAAGTGAGAATACAAACTAACATAGATAATTAATATGTATTACTTCCCCAGTTAATTATTGGAAACTGATGCTGCACATAACGAGTGACTTGAGAATAGGAGAAGCCTTTTAGTGAAATATTGTTGCTTATTCCAGCAATGTTTACATATTTAATATTAATTTTTACTGTGCAAGCAAGTCTTAGCCATATTTATACAACTGAATATCCACAATGAGGATATTTTAGACAGATTAATGTACAACTCACTTTTTCATGCTCTCTTGTTTTTATCACTACTATAGAAAAGTTTAAGATTCTTGCTTGGTTTTGTTGTTGTTGCTGTTGTTTTGTTTTGTTTTGTTTTCTGCTTAGGCAAGCATATAGTTTTCTTTCTTTCCGATGTTTTCCCTGTCTTTTCATGTTCTTGTCTCCTAATCTTTCCACTCAGTGATTTTCTTCTGTTATTTCTTTTCTTTGTCTTTTTTTATTTTGTGTCAACAGAACATAAAACTGGGTCATGTCCAAAGTCTTTCCTAATTGATGTATCACAAACACTAATTTTTTAAAAAATTCCACTATGAACAACGCTACAAAAATAATCTCCACCTAAAACACTATAAAATGCATGCCAAAAATGTGAACTTAATTAAACAAAGACATTAAACTACTAATGACTGCGTCAAGCTTAAATGCTTCAAAGCTTACTAATATAAAGAAGTACATCTTTCTGATTAACTCTGTTGAATGCTCACACATAGAAATATAAAAATGAGTGGGTCAGAGAGACCTAATGTATAATTTACAATGTAATCTTCAGTAACTAGAGCACGGGTATCAAACTCAAGGCCTGCGGGTCGGATCTGGCCCATGAGGTGCATATATCTGACCCATGGTGCCTATGCCAGTGAAAATGGAGCTTGGGAGGGCTGAGCTCCGTTTCACTGACAGAGCACTGCAGGAGGCCATCACAGCTAAAAACAGAACCTCAGAGGGTGTCCCTGACACAAGTGATGTTGAGCTGGCCACACCTACTCCAGCTACACCCATCTGGCTCCTGAGGTGAAACACAACCCTAATGCAGCCCCCAATGAAATTGAGTTTGGCACACCTGAACTAGAGTGTAAGGTTTTCCAAAATGCTTCTAACATTTTTTTTAAACTGGTAGAAAACAAAGATATGAATTTTGCTGTCTTCAGTAGCCATCCTTTTCAAGGAGCATTATCTAAATTAGACTGCAACTGGTTTACCATGGCACTGGTTCATGAGGATTGTTAATCAGCCGTGCAGAGGCAAATTCATCAGCATTCATAGGTTTTTGTTAAAACAACTGATTTTCAAGAACTATAATGAACCAACTAGACAACATTCTTGTCCTATTGTATACCATCCTCCAGTATACCTGAAACAACCACTAGCCAAAATGTTCCATTGCCAGCTATGTACTTGCAGCTCAGTTAATCATCATTTTAAGTAACACTAGCATTCTACGACATACCTTCAGCTAGCTGCAGATACAAAATAATTTTTCATAGATAATAATGTAGGGTGCATGCTGGGAGGAATGTGTCTTGCTAACTTGCTAACTCATGGTGGCATCCTATGATCATGATTTTTTTCTGCTGGTTTTGTATTTGTCCCTTCCCTTTTCAGACCATATCCAAGGGACATAATGGCTACTTCAATGGTGTAGCCGCAGTGTTTGCTCTATTAAGTTACAATCCTAAACATTATATAAAACAGCCAAAATCCTATAAAATATGGAAGGATTTGCTCCCAAAAAACATAAGTTAACATTGTTTGATATCTGAATATATACATTCTTAAAATCTCACCCACACATTTGAATAATCTAACTCGGAACTGGTTTGCATATATGCTTTGAAAATAAATATTTATAACATACAAGGATATTCCGTTTAACTAGTGTTTTGTGGAATTAGAATAAAAGTCCTTTTCTGATATACATTTTATTTGTATATTCCTTATTTGATTCAACATTAAATTATCTCAGAGAGTCCACCACAGAGAAAGATATTTAGATGAAAGCTAAATAAACCAAAACATTTGGGGATAAAGACAAACCCTTAATATAACTGTGTACTATAAAGTTGATTCAAATATGAGAGTGAAAAAGTATAAATTTTGAAAAAATGAAGAAGGTACAAATATATATATACCATTTCATATATATATATGAAAGATGTTGTAAAATGAGGCAAGTTTAATTCTGATCATATTAAAAAATTGTCACCTTAGACCTCAGAAGACTCTTTTCTACATGATAGGATATAGATTTTAATGATAACATATTGTGCTGAGGAACAATGTTTTTAATAATCTCTGCAGAAAAATTAAATACATACATCTAGTACAATTTGAAAATATATTTTAATCCTAACCATACTAAAAATAACATTATATTTACCCTTGTATTCCACACACTCAACCCTTGTGTAATTATGAAGAAAAACAGCTAGATACAAATTGAGGGGGGCAAAATGTAATAACTGGTTTGTTGTCTGTGATTTACACAAAGGCTAACATGACAGCCAAATAGCAGAAAGCCTATAATTATGATGCCCCAAATCAAACTTCTGTTGAAGACTTTTTCACTGAATTTCATTCAACTATTTAAAGAAAGCAACCCTTTTAAAAGAAAACACAACCCATTTTCTGACAGCTCAGAATAAGCAGCTTTTCTAAATACCTGTATAGACAACCCTTAGCCTGAACCTGGTATCTGCCCGGTGCCCCAATCTGCAGGTCTCTGCCATCAGCTGGGAATTAAAAGTAAGGTGACAGGTCTAGTGATGCTAGTAAACAAACTATATCCAAAAAATCAGCGGAAACTCCTGGCATAGAGACATAATTCTTACCGCACAGTGATCCCTGTGGAACCATATCCAGTCTCTCACTGTTTCCCTTGCCTTAAAACATTATTAGTTAAGTCTTTTCATCTTGTAAGCTTTGAATACATCCATACACCAATACATAACCACAGGCACATACACTAGGTTTAAGCATTTACTTCATGAGAAAGATGATCGACAGAATTTCTCCACAAAGACAAGGTTGACAGGGTTTTCCAGTTCTCTTAAATTAGTTTGCAATGTTCCACATTTGGGGATTTTCAGAACAGGAGACGAAAGGGTTAAGTTGAATTACAAGGCTACCATCTAAACACGTGGAATTGGTTACCAGGTACTCTCAGATCACAGTTATGTCCTGGAAGAAAACTATCTTGTATAATTCTCCTGTATTGCTTCATAAAGGCAATTCTCTGCTGTAGCCTTGTTTGGTCTCACCTGAATAGGAACATTTGAAGGGAATTAGTGAAGTGAAACAACAGTTGTTTAGTCTTGTACACATAATCCTTCTTTGTCTTTATAAAAATATCCTATTCCAAAGAATCCTTCTTCCATATCCTTTATCATTCTAATAATCCAGTCCCCTATGAATCCTTTCTTTGGAAATTAAGTTCAATGAATCAATAATGCTGATTTTATGAATTAAATTGATCTGGTAGAAACAGTGTCACTTTCTTTTTCTATATTTTCTATAGCTATATTCATTAGGCTACATTTTAAATAAGTTTACATATCTATTCCTTCCATTTCATCCTTTTACTAGTATGGATTTATCAATGGTAGTAATAATAGCAATAGTATACTTGCTATTATTGAATGTCTCTCTTGCTGCAACTATTTTTTTCATTAAGTCACAATGGAAAAAAACCTTTTCATGTCAATAAAGTATTCCAAATATAAACAATTAATGTATGGTTTGGGGTGAAAAAAGGCATGGATGGTTCCAAATCTATTCCAAATCTAATACTAGCATGAAAATTATTTAGGCAGATGTTAGCATAGAGTAGAGTATATAAATATAGTTTATGCCCAGTGAGTTAGTCCCACAATATTGAATACGTAGATCAGTTTATAATTAAAACCAAGTAACTCTTACAAATCTGCACTAATGGAAAGGATCACATTCTGATTCTGCTGAACTGCTTATAACATTGCTGACTTCATAAGTATAAAATGAGTTACAAGATGAAGAAAGTAAGCATTAATTATTTATTGGTGTGCAGAGATATGATATTATAGATATGGTATGTCTGTAAAGATGTTTGTAAATAGAAATGTATTAATATGAGTTGTCTTAGAAATAATATACAAAAAGTAAGGAAATGACTGTTGCATTCAATTGCCTCTTACTAATCCAGTCTCCGGCCCACAGCCATTTTCATTCATTATCTGCCCCCATTTATCTTTCTAATTGTCTTTATTATGAAGATCCCAGGTTGACCAAATGGAACTGAACTGTTTTCAAATTCCCCAAATCTGATCTATCTGCATTTTTTAGTTGACGTACATTCCTAGTTTTTACTCAATTGACTTAAGAAAGGTTTCGTTGGGGACAATGTGTATATGTATCTGTGTGTATAATAAATATTTGACCTCTATAATATTCAGCGCTGAATAACTAAAGTGGTAAAAAGAGAAACAGAGACAGTGAGAGGGAGAGGGAGTGAAAATGAGCAACAAAGAAAAGGAGGACAACAAGGAGGAGGAAGAGGAGGAAAATTAGCAACCAGCAGAGAGCATAACTGTCTAGCCCAGCAACCCAGATTGAAAGAGTTGCATAGGGCAAAGTTCAATCAGTGGAAGGGGCATTGTGGCTAAGAGCTGAAGTTATTATAATAAAATAAAGCATGGAGGCTGCTGTTCTGAAGGGCTTAAAATAACCAATGTTGTTTTACAGATTCATTTGCAAAGGACTAAGACAGGTGTCCCCAAACTTGGCAACTTTAAGACTTGTGGACTTCAACTCCCAGAATTCTTAGGTTTCAAACTGGACTGTCTAAGAAACAGAAATAGCTCCCAATATTGTATCTAACAAATAAGCTTCTCTGTCATCTGAAAATTTTTGCATTGTCCTCTTCTTCTCAAATACTTGTATTTATTTATTTAGCATAATGCAACCAGAGATGGGATTCAATTTTTTTTTACAACCGGTTCTGTGGGCATGGCTAGGTGGGCATGGCCATGTGACTGGGTGAGCAAAACTTTTTTTTTTTGCAGCCACTCCCCCTCCCATTATTTTGCCTCCTGGGCCTCAGGGAAGCCTCTTGGGGGGCATTTTACTCCCCGGAAGCTTTCCTGGGGTAAGACAGTGAGTGGGATCCCGGCACAGCTGATCACCAGAACAACTGATCATCGGGAGGGGAAGAAAAAAAAATACCTTAAGGGAGAATGCAATCAGCAACGTTGGGCATGTGCACAATATCGCACATGTGTGATAAGGACTGATTGGGAGGGAGGGGAGGGGTAGGCGGAGAAGGGTGGGGCCAGCCAGGGGTACAATATGCCGGTTCTCCGAACTGTGCAGAATCATAACAACCGGTTCTATAGAACTGGTCCAAACCGGTACAATCCCACTCCTGAATGCAACGTATATGTATTTGTCAAAGTAAAAATTATGATTCTCAGTTTGTTGATGAGCTTAAATCTAGTTCTGTTGAAAGCTTGGAACAATGCACAAAATCAAGAAAATAAATAATTATTAGGTATTGTTTGGTTTGTTATTTGGCTAAGACAATGCAAACCTGTTTTAAATTATAGTATGCCAATACCTAAGCAGGAAAATTTCAAAATGGAACACAATATATCTTTCAATGTTACTCCCTACTGAAGTGTGTGAGCTATTTTAAACAATGTTATATTCCAGGGCTCAAACATTGCTTTTCAACGAGTTAATGATTTCACATTTTATTTAAAAGCTACATAATATCACGAAGAGGAATTGTTGCTTCTTAAAAAAAAGGGGGAAGGAAAGATAAACTAAAAAAACATACTGATAATTCCTCCCTTTCCATAAACATTTAAATTTTCAGATTTCATTTTTAGATTCTGAAGTTCACAGTTATATCTAAAAATGCAGAATTATCTAAATTTTGGCAAAAAATATTTTATTTGGTGATAAATAACTTCAAAAACTCCATATATCATGAAGATGAATTATGTTTCCATATATAAATAACAAAAACAAAAGGATTTTCTAAGGAAATAGAGTGATATTCCCCTTCTTCACCACTTCCACCTTCAAAAAAAAACCCACCATAATACCTATTTGTAGGTCTAAAAGGTGTGAAACTAGGCAATGCAAAAAGTTTTACTTTCTATACTGAAACAATAGAAAAATTAAACTAGTTTTTAAATCATATTTTTTTAAATTTAAAACATGAAATACCTCCATGGATTTCTCCTGGGTGATGGTGATGTCACTGGCTAATACCAGAAATGCCTTAAAATGGTGCCTCCTACATGAATGGGGCAGGACAGATTTAGACCAGTGGTGGGATTCAAATTTTTTTACTCCCGGTTCTGTGGGTTTGGCTTGGTGGTATGGCTTGGTGGGCATGGCAGGGGAAGGATACTGTAAAATCTCCATTCCCACCCCACTCCAGGGGAAGGTTACTGAAAAATCCCATTCCCTCCCCATCCCACTTATCTGCTTTCCAGCTCTGTTCTCCTGTGCAGGGCAACAAAAGAACTCCCAGCTGATCAGCTGGGACTCGGGAGGCAGAGAATAGATGGGGGCGGGGCCAGTCGGAGGTGGTATTTGCCGGTTCTCCAAACTACTCAAAAATTCTGCTACCAGTTCTCCAGAACTGGTCAGAACCTGCTGAATACCACCTCTGATTTAGACCTGTTTTCTCATGCTGGCTAAGCAATTCTAAGAGTTCAATTCCACACATCTTTAAGTTGCTAAGGTTGAGAAACACTAGTTTATCGGAATGGTTTAAATTAAATTCCTTTATGTATACTCACTTATGTCCTCAGCTTTCTTCTTGCAAGTTCCTTATGTAAACCTCAATCAGTGCAAGTAGACATTTCAGATCATTTTGCTTATGTTTGGCAGTTAGATGGCTGGTAACAGAGCTAAGTTACATAGGGATACATGAGATATAGCAGTCATCAAGATGTATCTTACTAAATCATTACTTTGTTTCCCCAATCTTGGGAGATTAAGGCAAAAAGATGGACTATTTAATCCTGGAAATTTAAAAAAGATGGCTACATCAGTGTTAGTGCTTTATCTCACCAAATCGCCAGCCTTCCTTTCCTGTCTACAAAATAGCCTTAATTGTATGATTTTTCTTGAAAGATCATTAATATATAGGTTCCAATTTAGCATTATCTGTAATGAATGAACTGCAGTTCTGTTTTTCAGAAGGTCAAAGCATAAAAGTATTTATTACTTCTGCTATTTGTAAGGAATAGCAATTTTCCCGCTGTTATTTTCCTGATCCATTTGTTTGTTTACATCTAAGCAATCCAAAGTGACAGGGTAACTAGCATTAGAAGAAAAATATGCTATTTTCAGATCAGATACCAGCTGTCAAGTTAGATAAAGAAAATGGCATCAGAAATTTTACAGTTCAGTTCACAAAAATTTTATGTGTCTGAAACTCAGTATTTTGTATGAAATCTTTGCTCGTATATGCTGCATATGGTGTCCTTCATAAATTCCTGCAGAAAGATCAATCAAATATGGGTTTCATTTGCTGGTATGTTGATGCATTTAAACATGAAGATCTGATTTAGTCACATTGTATTCACATCTATGTCTCAAACACATTTAAACCAGTATGTAGTTTCACCTTCTCTGTCTGATTTAGGTTTGCTTATTTATTGTTGTCTTGTCTTTCTGTTAACAAACCCAGTTGCTAATACAACATTGTACTGAATGGATTGTTCATGCATTCATACACTTCATGTCTTGTTTTCCTGCCCTCTCTATATCTGCATAAAAGCACAGATCCATGCACAGATCTCATATCCAATTTCCACAGCATCCCTGGGCTTGTACACACATGCACACACACATGCACACTCATCCTTTTCCCATGGCCTCTTTGCACTTCCACACATGCACCTCCCTTTCCAAGATAACTTGTGATTCCACAGACTTCACATCCTTTTTCCCTGCCCTCATGGTACTCACACAGATGTACACACTATACCTTCTCTTTACATGGCCTTCCTGAACTCATGCGTTACAGTACCTCCCAACTCAATCATGGTCTGCATCCCCTTGCTTCTTATCTTCCACTTCTGGCTAATGACCCATGTATTTTGGGGTTACATGTGTGGTTTGCCATTCCTAAGAGATCCATTCACATGATATCATGCTTTATGTCCAAACCGCTTAGTGATGTCAATCCCAGTTACAATTGCTGTCATATTCTAGTTATATAGAAATAGTTTTATAGAAATATCCTCCATTCAAGTATCTGATTTATATCTTGAGTCAACCCCAAATATACATCCCAACTATACATCCAAGAAATGTTTTATTTTTGTGAGGGGCTTCTAATTTACTGCATTTCAGGTAAGCTTCTATGTCAATGGAGATTTTCAGTCATTCAGGTCATGATTATCCCAAAGGTGCTTTTTCAAGAGGCAACTGGACTTTCTGTTTTTCTTTGAATACATTTTGCTTCTCATTCAAAAAGCTTCTTCAGCTCTGCCTGGATTGGGTGGTGGGGGGGTAGTGGGGGTGGTGGAAGGATTTATACTCCTTGCAGACAGCTGGTCATTTGCATTCTTTTAGCAAGTTAACCTCCATATGGCCTTAACAACTCTCTAAAAGAACGCAAATAACCAGCTTTCTACAAAAAGTATAAATCTTCCATTCCCCACCATTCAGTCAGAGGTGAAGAAGTTTCTTGGATAAAAAGCTAAATGCCTTTGAAGAAAAAACAGAAAGTCCAGTTGCCTCTTGAAAAAGAACCTTTGGGAGGTAGGCTTCTACTTTTCCGCACCACAAGTAGTTCTTACTTAATGATTGCCTTGTTTAGTGATTGTTTGAAGTTACAATGGTGCTGAAAAAGCACAAATTATAAATATCTGCAAATAGAATTAGAATGAGTATGGCAGAAGAAAGTGATAGTACCAATAGTAATAGATACCTTTGGTGCAATTTCAGAATATCTGGAGCGCCATTTGAACACCACCAGCATTTACAACATCACCACCAGTCAGTTGCAAAAGGCAGTTTTACTTGGAACAGCTTATTCTGTAAAAACCTTCATATTATTAAATAACAACACCTGCCTATTCCAGGTAGTTGGGAAGGACTCAATATGGCAAATCCAGCCCAAATATCTAACCATCCATAATACTAATAGATTAGTCAATTGCAAAAGGCAGCCTTTAGAACAGCTTACACCCTGTGACAATCTTTAACACCATTAAACAGCAATAGTCCCAGGTACTTGATAGATAAATTTAGTCTCAAAATCTGACTGTGCAACCAACAATAATAATACAAAATCAGTCAGTTGCAAAAGCAGCTGTTTTATTTCAAAGTTGTTGACACTCACATACATAAGCTGAAATATTTACTACAGTTAAAGCAGATAGCTGCAGACAGGAATGTAATTCAAATGCCTACCAGGAGTGCTTGCTTGAATAATGTCAATGCAGTACAAGAAGCAAAACTCAGAATACATTCAAAAAGTTACAGAAATTCAAATCAGGAGGTCAGCCAGTCAAAGAGTCAAAGGGTCATGAAGAAGAAGCAGGAACAAAAGTCACAACTTGGAAAACCAAATAGTTTTCTCCAACAAAAACTGCAAATCAGCTTCTTACATCTGTGTGCTGACAGCTGGCTGTATCACTTGTGCCTTCCCCTTTGCCTAGCAAGGTGTCTCATTGGGGAGAGTTGCTCTGATCTTCTCTGTAGGTGTTTAAATCTGGGCCTTAGAGGTTGTGCCTTGTAATCTGACTGTTCCAGCTAAACAGGAAAGACCTGGGAGTGATCACCCACATTTGAATCCTGACTTTCTGGGTCCTGGGACTGACAATTCTGAAATACAGACTTAGATGGAGCAACATCATCATGGTCGGATTGTGAAAGCTTATAACAGCTTATATCCATTGATAATATCTTTAAAATTATTAAACAACAATAACTGCCTACCCCAGGTCCTTGGAAAAAACTTAATAGGTATACAAAATGCCAACTCCAGTCTGGCTTGTTATGTACCACTTTATTGAGTTTATATGTGCCCCATCTTCCAGCAACCCTGGCCAGTATATGTCTAATACAATTTTATCATTTTTCAGATATTATGTAGGTGATGAATTTTGTAAAATGACTTACTACCAGTATTAAAATTATATTACTATATAAAATATTAATTTTCAGACCTATGCAAATCAACACTGATTAAAATCAAACTTAAGATTTGAGACATGAAGTGATCATGATTCAAGCTGTGTTTGAGATTCAAAACTTCGAGAATCAAGATTCAGTCTGAAGAATATATTCTTATTTGTTTGTTTGCTTATTAAATTTATTTGCCACCCATCTCATATCCAAATGACTATGTATACTAAAGAAATCCCAAACGTCAAAGTGCCTGCAGTTCTTTCTTTCTTTCTTTCTTTCTTTCTTTCTTTCTTTCTTTCTTTC
>NW_020769338.1:13564545-13605913 GCF_900518735.1 Pseudonaja textilis
TTCTTTCTTTCTTTCTTTCTTTCTTTCTTTCTTTCTTTCTTTCTTTCTTTCTTTCTTTCTTTCTTTCATTTTTGGTAAAATGAGATGAAAATAATAGAAATGGTAGACCCTTTAGGAGACATTGGACTGAAGTCAAGAATTTCATCACAATAGGTTTTAAATAATTTGTTGGGATAGATAGGGTGGACCTAAGGAAAAAAACAGCATCACCTTTTATGATAAGGAATTCATACAACATATACAGAAAGTATTCTACCATAGTCCAAATTTAAAATTAAAACTTTTAAAAGCTGTTTACAAATGAGATTTTTCTAGTTGTTTTGGGTTTGCCACAATAAAAAATGTCCTTTGAATTGCCCTTTTGTGTAATATAATTTTGCAGGATCTTGTCAGGACATTTTATGGGCATTAGGTCATAAGAACTGACATATCTATTTAACTTGGTCATCTTGGGAAGGAACCCATTATCACTAGCTTTGGTACAGTGCCAAACTGAACAGGACCAATTACGAAACTAATATTCTTCTGAAAAGGACTCATTAAAATGACCAGTGACTCTCCCACCATGAGGGTGATGCAATTCCAGTGACTCTGATTACTAGGTTTTGTGAGATACTAAGTTGAGAGACCCATTAACAAAGTAGTGGGTGGGGTGATTCTGGTAATGGCAGAATAAGGCTGTCACTGCCTGAATATGACAAAGAAATGCCAGCTGCTGAAAAGAACCCTCAGAGCGGTATCAGTTTCACCTGTGTTTACTTTGGCCTTCTGTGGAAGGCATAAGAAACTGTGGAACAAACATTTCCTTTACAGGATCTGCAAGGGCAGCTGATGGAAAAGGAGACAAGCATTTATTCTATGTGGAAATGGCCTTTCGCAAACTTCACAGAATTCCAACACTTCTGTCTTTTTTTTTTTTTAACATAGCTGAACTGGAAGTAAATAAGTTCAGATATTAATTTTCAATTCATTACTGAAAAATAAGTCATGGGACTATAATTTGCTGATTTCTTAGACATCCTAATTAGATACTATGACATCAGTTATAGGAGCAATGGTGTCCTATGTCAACAAGCCTTATTTCTAGTTGTTGCTGATAATTCAACTGGGAATGATAGTTGAAACCCAGTGCTCCACTTCTACCACCAACCCCTCTTAATTGCTTGCAGCTTCTTATCTGGCTTTATTTTTAAGCTTTTTTATAATTTGTAATGTGAGAAAGGATTCTAAAATGATGAGATACAAAAGATAATAAAGAAAATCTAGTTCTATTTCATTTACATTAGACCCATTAAAATAAAAATCTTTTACCTGAAACTTTTCAGTATTCAAGGATAATTATTACTCTTCCATTGAATGAAATCTTTTTACTATATTAGTTTATCATTTTATGATATTTAGCAGATAATTAGGTATATCAAATGAAACATTGTCCAGTTTTTCTTCTAGTATACTCATACATATGCCATTGAAAAAAAATCCTTGTGTATGTGTGACAGTAGAGTACCAGCAATTATACAGAATCTACAGCAGTGAAAAGATGTCAGTAAAAGGATACTTGAAACTATGTGTTGGACAATGTTAAGCTTTCTCAGTATGCTTCTAATGAGCTTATGATAGCCCTGCTAAATGACTGTTTTTATGCCAGCCCTAGCAAATTAGAGTATGTGTGAATTAAATCAGTGGGACCTCATAGCAAGCTGTTCATAGCTGGGTCCATAATGTGTAAGAAGAAGTGAACAATTATGATGTATGATAACAAACCCATATTTAATTCATGTTTGGAGCTTCAAATGCAGGGTGCTTAGATGGATGTTATTATTATTTGTATAACACCTGATATTACTGAGTCTTCAAAGACTATATTCAGGCTACAGGAATAACTCTAGCATACCATCATTTAAAAAACAGTTTCTATCTGTTTCTGTTTAAAAGTGAATAAACAGAATTTATCCAAGATCTAGAGGTAAGAGTAGAATCAGAATACCTACTAGGAATACATTATTTTGTAAAGCTGTATTAAAGGTTATTAATCTTATTAAAACTAATTTCATGCTTTTTTATGAAACCTGGTGACAAATGTACTGTCACTGTGAGTTCTTACTGGCTAAGGTTGTTGTTGCAGATTGCTGGTTATAACAAAATGTCACTGGTTAATTTAGCCACTGAAAAGTATGATAACTGTCAGCTTCTTTCCAACTGATATTGAAATCATTTAAACATGCACATGCCAAGGCATATTTAATAAGTTATTGTTAACTAACTAAAGGAGCCATTGCAAAAAAATTTCCCAAGAGTGCTTCGTATTAGAAGAGAGAGCCCTATTTACAGTGAATTTAATGTTCAAAGCTTTGTAATTGTTTCTCCTGTTTTAGTCAGGCAACAGATACATTTGCCCTTAACCTTAATATTAAAAATTACAGGGCTGTGTTTTACCACCCAAATCACCTGCTCATCTTCTGTGATGTTTTGTTCTATCCAATGATAATAAATGCTGGGGAAATTTATATATACAGCCAACAGGTTGAGAAATGTTTTTCTTTTCTTCTTTCTCATTTCTCCTATTAAAACATATAAGAAAAATCTCTTTTTAAAAGTATTCTCATTTTTGGTACATGTATGAGCCTCAGTGATAATTAGTAGAGACAGGAGATCAGAAAACCATGAAGCACTTTTGAAACCATGATAGGAAGTGGTTTGGATTGCTGATTGATTGATGCTGACAACATTGTTTTTTCATCCTATTTGACCAACCCAAACTGATTTATACTGAGGACGGAGGGATGGGAAAACTGATGCCAAATGCCTCAAAAAATTACTAAACCAAAAGGAAAATATAAGGATGTAAATAACTTGTTAACATGTTATCAGTAATTTTAGTTCTTTTTAGTGGTTGTCCTACAGGCTTGCAGGGACTGCTTGTTTTTGTACTCTGCTTACCTAGTTCTTACAACAAAGTTATCAATGATTCAGCAAGGATTTTATTTATCAACTGACTCATCAAGTGGTCTGATGTTGATTAGGAGTGAAAGGGAAACACTCATCCTACTAGCTTTGTGCCTAAAGGACAGTACCTGAATCTAATTGGCTGTAGCCCAGCATCATAACCCTATATCATAGTGTTTTATTTTCAATAATTCAGCATTAAGAAGGGGAAAACTCAGAATAAATGAATACAAAGCTATCCAATAACAGAATACTGTGTTAACTGATAAATGAATTTGTTGACCTTTGTTCAACAAGGATTCAGCAGGGAACATTTTGAAACAATATGTGCATTTCAGGATCATCTCTACTGCTTCTTTATTCACATTAATTGTTCAGAATTCCTGGATCACAACGTACCTTTCATTAGCTAGAACATTCTGAGTAGAATTCTGAAACTAAACAGAGGATTTTAAAACACTATAAATTAAAATTTCCTTCTATTCAATTTTTATTATATTTCAATGGTTTCTGCTTATTCTTAATGCTAGCAGCAAACTCCTATAGAGTTTATGCCAGTCAAAGACATAACAATGAGCTGGATGATATGGTATACTTTTTGATAATTGAAAAGTATAAAATAACCTGAGAACATATTTAACAATGTGCACATTTGGAAAAAAAGATAGATTGAAAGATAAAGATAGTAAAATGTAATTTGTCATTAATATATCCTGCATAAGACATAGGCAGAGTTAGCACAAAGAGAGTTATCAACAGGAAGATGTGAAAAGAAATGAAGAAAAGAAACAGTGAAAACAGTTCATGCAATTATAAGGATTCAGTGTTTTGATTTGGGTGTAATCCTTCTCAGAATTGCTGATTCTTTTATGTATGAATTTCAAATACTTTCTCCTCAAATATAGATTTTATGATTCCTTAGCAAATAATGATAACTTGAATTAGATATAACTAAATAAACAGGACTAAGTTCCCACTGAAATAAACATGATCACAGCAATATATTTTGAATCTTACATCTTCAAATAACTGGATTTTTCCTAGCCAATTGGAATATTTGTGTTATATTTACCTGCAATCTTGCCCATTGTATTTTAAATTAAAGGAGTTGTGCTGTTTCTAAAAGCTACATAAAAATATATTCATTCAAAATATGAAACATTAACTGGAAATACACTTTTGTCTTATGTTAAATGAAACACGGCAATATCTAATTTAAAGCTATTTTATCTTGACTAAGGAGTGTTATGTTAAAAATTCACAATTACATGGCTTTTAAAAAAATAATTATGTGGATGAATCTATTTTTTTTCAGTCTTACAAATGATAGCCTTACCTTTGAAATTTGTTTGGAAGTTTCAGCTGGTCCAAATTACAGGAATTGGAATTTGAATTGCAATAGCTATTAGTATAACTATATTGTTCCTAGAGCTACTATGTGATTATCAAATGTATTGATTTGAAGTAGTTTGGTACCTAGTATGTGATGGAAATTATAGAAGTGTATGGGAATTGTACTATTGAAGGTTATTATATAAAATAAGTTACTGTTCCTAGTGCTTTTCCTGCCTAAGTTCTTCTGTCTGTAATGTCAACTATCCTGGTAACTTTGAGATGGGCAGGTAAGTACCAGTCTAGTAAGTAAATAAAAATGCAGAGCTGCATTTATCTTTATGTGTTCTCAGTCTCTGAACAAATAAAAATTCCAAGTATGCTGGATTTATTATGAATTTACACTGAATTCTTTATGGCTCTTAATACAACATCTAAAAGATGCAACTCTTCTGCCACAACTTGAATACTTCAAATTAGATTCTGTAATCAGTTCAACATTTGTCTTACCTTTCACACTTACACAAAAACCAGTTTTGCTTTGCTGCCTCATTGTGATGGTGAGGTGCAGGAAGTGTTCCTGGGCAGGATGAACAGAGAAAGCTAGGAATGTATGCCAGAAATATATAATCCTAATAAAGTCAACTTTAGGTTTAGATGGGTAAACCAGACTCTTATAATATAGGAAGAAACTGAAAGCAGAAGATCACTTCAGTGGCAAGGCCAAAGGCATCATTTTATACTTTGTGGAAAAGGCAGTTGTAAACTATTCCTGAATTTTACCAAGAAAATCACATAAAAGAACTACATAAAAAGACTACATAAAAATATTGATGATGTTACAATGGATGAGGGCTCCCTTAGGTCAGATAGTACTCAACATTCTACTAAGGATTTTTTTTAAAAAATAATAAAGTTCCAAATAATAATAGCTTATGACATGGCTAAATTAAAATCTTTAGGACCTCTAGTTGCTGATGTTGCTATTCAAGTAAAGAAAATCTGAAGTTGCAGAGACAGAATTACAGTGAGAACGTAAAATGTAAGATGCATGATTATGGAAAAGCTCAACACAATGAAGGATAAAGTGAGTATATGTTAATATCTTAAACAAAAGCAAATTGATACTTGAAATTGGAGGCTTTCACTCCTAAAATTACACTTAGGACTGAAAGGGCATGAAACAAAGAAGGAATGTGTTTTCATATTTAAGAAAGGTATGAGAAAAACAACACTTAGTTACAACTCAATCAGTGATTGAATAAAATTATGATGCAAAAGAAGAGGAAATTCACGAGTTTTTAAAGAACAATTTAAAATTATAGAACTTGCAAGCAAGAGGTGATGCTTGTTATTGTATAATGGGATGTAAAAATTGATAATATTAAGAAGGAAAATGTAATTGGACTATATGACCTAGGAACACAGAAAATAACTTCAATGATTTCATGTAGTCTTAGGACCGTAACACCCTTAACATCTGTAAAGTATTCAGTAGCTAATTGATTAGGAGTTACATTTATTTTTTTGTAGTTTTCTTTCAACAACTCTTTTTTTTAGTCAGTAACTGTCTCAAACCCTCTCTACTAGCTCTCTTGTATTGTGAAGACTGCTCCACAAATTCCTTTATTAAGGCAGCTTTGTTCATCATCTAGAATCTTGCAGATTTATCATCTAGATTTTGTTCTAATTTCCAATTCTATTATATTTTTAATGGAATTATTGTGTGTAAGTTTTTTCTTCAGACGTTCATATATTCTCCAATTCCTATTACCTTTCAATTTTTTAAAATCAGTATTCTTCCTGAAATACATCATTTTCAGCTCTGCTGCCAAAATTAGTATAGCATGGAACTGGCACAGCTTCTTCTGAGTTATATTGTGCAACATATCACACACATAAATATACCTATAATATATATACACTCTGCTAAGTTAGCATCAGTGAAACAATTTGAAGTATATTTTCTTTTTAATCAGTTTTTCCCTAATAATATGATGTCTTAGACATGGGAGATAATATTTTATTCAACTTCTATTTATTCACAAGACTGGTTAATTATTTAACTGTGACATTCTCTGAACAAAGGTGATGCTCCATTCAAAATTCAAGAAAGAAAACTTAGACTCTTTAGATTAGAGCAAAGATGTCTTTTACTGAAAATGAAGTGATAACATCAGTAGAATTCTAAATCTGACAAATAAGGCACGCAAATCAGATATACAAAGTGATGGAATTGTTTCCACCCCCCATAGTTCAAAAGATTCTTCCAATCAAAAGTTCTGAATATGATCATGTGGACGTCTTCAGGTAGTGATGAGGCCTCTGTCCGTTGACCTTGGCATATTTTGATAAAGGTTTGCAGCTGCGCAGAGAAAAGAAGCTAAATGAGAAATAGAAACTTAAACAGGAATTTATACTCACCCCCGCTCCTCATTTATACAGCACAAGAATGTAACACCTCCAGCTCTCTTCCCAGACATTATCCCCCCTCCTCCCCCCATTACTTATGGCAGCCAAAAGATGCAAAGCAGTAGTAGAAGATCTTGAAGGCTGACATTTGACCCTCCTAGAAAAAAGACGTTAGTCCTGCAAGAGAGAACAACATAAAAGATACTGATTAATAATCAAATACATTTCTAGAGTTTATCAGGATACTTTGTGCGAAAGTCTTTGATCAGCTTAGGGGCTCTAACATCCTTCTTACTGACCCACTCAGCTTGGGAAGAAGGGAAATGTTTCCAAGCTACGAGGTATTGGAGGCGACCCCTCCATTTCCGAGAGTCCAAAATTTCTTTAATTTCAAAATGTTGTTCACCTTCAATCAGCAATGGTATAGGAGGATCAGTCTGGGTTGGTCTCAGACCAGAAGTGTGTTCAGGTTTCAACAAACTAACATGGAAAACCGGATGAATTCATTGAAGAGTTTTTGGTAGTGTCAATTGGACCATCACAGGATTTACGATGCGTTCAATTGTGAAAGGACCTACATATTTAGGACCAAGTTTCTTCAACTTTTGAGTGGTTTGTAGGTAGACAGGAAAACTTTGTTGCCCACTTGATAGGTCTTCTGTGGAGTTCTCTTTTTATCTGCAAACTTCTTATGAGATTGATGTGTGTCATCTAATGCTTTACGAGAAACTGGCCAGTTAAGTCGGAGTTGAGATATCCATTCGTCTAGTGACTGGATATTAGGCCTTTCACGAGGAAGCTCAGGTATGGGTACAAAGTCTTATCCTGACTCCACTTTAAAGGGGGTGAATCCAGTACTACTATGAACAGAATTGTTGTATGCCACCTCGGCAAATGACAATAAGTCAGCCCAATTATCCTGTTGATAATTTATGTAACATCTGAGGTATTGTTCTAGCACTGTGTTAGTTCTCTCACAGGCCCCATTGCTTTGGGGATGGTGGGCGGAGCTTAAGCCCTGGGTGGAGCCTATTAACTTCAGGAACTCCCTCCAAAAGTTCGAGGTGAATTGAACCCCTTGGTCAGAAATTATACGTTCAGGAACGCCATGCAGTCTATAGATGTGTAGTATAAACAGTTTAGCCAATGATTTTGCTGAGGGAATCTTAGAGCAAGGCATGAAATGCACTTGTTTGGAAAACAAATCAGTTACTACCCAAATAACCGTGTTTCCGGTGCTCTCGGGTAACTCTACTATAAAGTCCATAGGGATTTCCTTCCACAGAGCCGTTAGCCTAGCCACATTTAACAGTCCTGCTGGCTTACCAGGAGGCCTTTTTGCTGAGGTGCAAACTGAGCAGCTAGCCACATAAGTTTCAATGTCCTTCTTCAACGCAGGCCACCAGAATTGTCACTTAACTAGGTGTAAGGTTTTCACAAATCCAAAGTGACCAGCCGCTTTAGAGTCATGGGCTTGTTGCAATATTTCGCTTCTCAGTGTCTCTGGTACATACAACTTTGCTCCCATCCAGGCCAACCCATCTCTAACTGTACAGTTATTCAAATGAGCCAGGAACCATTCATCAAGTTTTAGTGCCTCCTTTAATTGCACTGTCAAATCATTCGATAAATCCACTTCTTGTTTCTTCTTTTGCACTCTAGTGACCACCGGGGCAGCTAATTGTTTGGTTGAGACAATCAGCCATACCACTTCCTGATGAACACTGTTATATTGAGGCAGTCTAGATAAAGCATCCGCCATAAAATTCCTCCCCCCCGGTATGTACTTTAGTAAGAAGTTAAACCGCTTAAAATACTGGGCCCACCGAACTTGTTTAGGAGACAGTTTTCAAGGCGTTTTTAAGGCCTCCAAATTTTTATGGTCAGTCCATACCTCAAACGGGTGTTTCGCTCCTTCTAAGAAATGTCTCCATGTCAGTAAAGCCCAGCAAACTGCAAAAGCTTCCTTTTCCCAGACGGCCCACCTTCTTTCGGTTTCAGTCAGTTTACGGGAGGTGTAGGCGCAGGGTTGTAAAGCTCCCTTCTCATTGATTTGAAGTAATACCGCTCCAACAGCCACATCACTCTCATCGGCTTGGATTACGAAAGGGGCATCCATGTCTGGGTGTTTTAGCACTGGTTCTGCAGCAAAGAGTCGTTGCAGCTTTTCAAAGGCAGCTTGGCATTCTATGGACCACTCCAGTGGCTTGCTAGGCTTTGGTTTCACCTCCCCCTTAGTTTTTAAGAGATTGGTGATAGGCATTGCTATCTTAGCAAAAGACGGGGTGAATTGCCGGTAAAAGTTGGCAAATCCCAAGAAGCTTTGAAGTTGTTTTCGGGTGTGCGGTGGGACTATTTGGGGTATCGCATTTCACACGAGGGCACCTTCCCTGGATCCATTTCAATGCCCTCGTGTGAAATGCGATACCCCAAATAGTCGATTTTATCTTGATGGAACTCACATTTGGACAATTTAGCATACAATTTAGCGGCTTGCAGTTTCTGTAGCACTGAACGCACCAGTTTCACATGTTCATCCCAAGTATCCGTGTAAATAAGGATGTCATCAAGGTAAACCAAACCCCCACTTGTATAAATGTTCATGTAACATCTGATTGATCATCTGCACGAATATGGCTGGAGCCCCTTGTAGACCAAATGGGAGAACGTTGAACTGGAAACAACCCATCGGGCAGTTAAAAGCGGCTTTCCACTCATCTCCTTCTTTAATTTGAATTCGGTAATACTCTTCCAACTTCCAACCTCAAGTCCAATTTCGTGAAAATTTTCCCTTTACCTAGGTAGGCTAGCATGTCCTTCATCAGGGGAAGGGGGTACACATTTTCCACGGAAATTGCGTTCAGGTGTCTTTAGTCCACTACCAAATGCTTGGAGCCATCTTTCTTTTCACGGAACAGCACTGGGGCCGCTACCGAGGTCTAGCGGGTTGGATGAAACCACGTTTCAGATTTTTATTGATAAACGATCTCAGCTCTTCCAATTCCCGTGGTGTCATCGAATATAGCTTCAGTTTCGGGAGCGCCACCCCAGGAAAAATTTCAATACTACAATCTGTTGACTGATGAGGGGGAAGCTCATCTGAAGCCTTTTCACTGAACACTTCCTTTAAGTCCCAATATTCTTTCAGAATTTCCACCCCCCCACAAGTCCTCGGTACATGTGGAGGCTAGCTCAACCGGATTCTGAAGCTTCTGCTGGGATTGCCCCTCCCTTTCCGGTCGCTGATTGGTGCATATGCGCAATGACCCCTTCCTCCAGTTCACATGGGGGTTCCACTTCCGGAGCCAGGGCAATCCCAGAATTAACGGTTGCTCCACCCCAGGGGCCACAATAAAACAGAGTCTCTTTATGCTCCCCCATGGTCATTTCTAGGGGTTCCATTATGAAACATGCAGGGCAACCTCCTGCCACTGATCCATCCAATTGGCAAAAGGCTATGGGCATTTCTAAAGTTCTCAGTCTGATGCCCATATCCTCAACTACTTTCATGTTAATTACACACCTCATGCACCCAGAGTCCAGCAAGGCTAGCATCTCCCCTTCGGTCCCTGAAGTGGGTACCCTCAATTTTACTGGAATGGTCATGGGGCCCTTGTTTGGACTTACCAGGAAGTCGTCTTCCGAGTCAGATTCACTCTCTTCAGGGGAGGTCGGAGGTCCCAGCTCCTCTCCTTCTGGAGGGACGACCTCTACAATCTCCTCCATCTTTAGCGTGGTTTTGCGAGGCTTGGTTGGGGGGGTTTCAGGATTCCTCCCTCCTTTTGGCACCCTCTTTGGATCCAACTTGACCCTGCAGTCTGCAATCCGGTGGCCCTCCTTCCCACATCGAAAACAGGCAGTGGATTTGGGTCTTTCCATCACTACTCCCTTTGGGGGCTCTGGGGCCTCTTAGAAACATGGCGGGGAAGGCTTGCTCCACCCAGAGCCCCCCGGCGTCTGCTTCAGGTGAAGTCTATTTCCACTTCCTCTGCCAGCAAATACCACATCTGCAAATCATTGGGGTCCCTTCTGGAGATGCATCTCTGATATACATCTTCATTTAGACCATCTTTATATATTTCTATCAGGGCTCCCTGAGACCAGCCTCGGATATGGCATGCCAGCTGTCTAAACTCTTGGGTGTAGTCAGCCACTGACCACCTCCCTTGATTTATGGTTTTCATCCTGATCCTGGCCTTTCGCTCCGCCAGTGGGTCCTCAAATCTTGCCCACAGTGCGGTCATGAATACATTATAGTTCAGCAGTTGGGGGGAGTTATCATTATACAAAGTCGCCATCCACTCTGCAGCTATTCCCTCCAGGGCCCTGGTAACAAATCTCACTTTGGCTGCTTCTGAGGTGAACTCTTCCCCGTATTCTTCCATATAGCTCCAAACTTGTGCCAGGAAGAAACCCAAGTCTTTGGGATTTCCCTCAAATTTCACTTCTAATGAGGCCGTTTGAGAGCTCTGCATCTTCTAGGGACCACACCTCCCGCTGGGGCCCCCAGGGCTGCAGCTGGTTGCTGTGCTGGCTCAGGCTGAATTATGAGGGTGGGGCAGCTTGGCTGCCTCTGGCTGGGCTTGCTCCCCCTACCCCTTTATACCTTGGTGCAGCGTGGGGCTGTCCAAATGCCTCATTGAGGAGATGCCTGGCTTGATCCAGTAAAATTTCTCTCCTTTCCCTCTCCTGCCATGGCTCCTCTCTCTCATGCTGTTGGGTAATGGTGATTCCAGGAGGGGGGGGCTCTTCGGGATCCTTCCAGCCAACTCCCAAGGACCATCTGGGCTTCACAGCTGGAACCTCTTCCAGGGTAAGGTCCGCTAGCAATTCAGCTGCTGGCACCTCTGGTATCAGCAAAGATTGCCCCCCCCACAGCTCCCAGATCCTCCTGGTCGCTGGCTGGAGATGTCATGATGAATCAGACCCCCTCAGAAGAAACTGGATATTTTCTCCAGGTGGGCTGGTGATGAGATTCAGAATAATGTCAGGTGATGCTCCATTCAAAATTCAAGAAAGAAAACTTAGACTCTTTAAATTAGAGCAAAGATGTCTTTTACTGAAAATGAAGTGGTAACATCAGTAGAATTCTGAATCTGACAAATAAGGTGCGCAAATCAGATATACAAAATGATGGAATTGTTCCCACCCCCCATAGTTCAAAAGATTCTTCCAATCAAAAGTTCTGAATATGATCAGAATATGAAGATGTGAACATCTTCAGGTGGTGATGAGGCCTCTGTCCGTTGACCTTGGCATATTTTGATAAAGGTTTGCAGCTGCGCAGAGAAAAGAAGCTAAGTGAGAAATAGAAACTTAAACAGGAATTTATACTCACCCCCGCTCCTCATTTATACAGCACAAGAATGTAACACCTCCAGCTCTCTTCCCAGACATTATCCCCCCTCCTCCCCCCATTACTTATGGCAGCCAAAAGATGCAAAGCAGTAGTAGAAGATCTTGAAGGCTGACATAGCATAGGACATCAGTTATTTCTCTTTAGCAAGATACATCATAAAATGCCATCATGCTTAATTACAAAAGTTTGTGACCAACATTACCAGATTTCTGTTTGTTACTCAGTCCAACTATCAACTACCACTTCTCTCTCTTAACACCCACACACTTACTCCCAATTCTTGTTTCTTTTTTTTTGAGCAGGGGTGTCAAATTCGCATTGTCACAGTGTTGTCTCATGACGTATTACAACTTTTCCCCCTTTTGCTAAACTGCCCCATGGGCTGCAAATTTGACAGCCCTATTCTAGATCAAAAGATCACAATCACATAATATAACTTCACAGATTTTCTTACTGTGTCTGATCTTCACAGGTTTTGTTGCTTAGTCTGATCTGTTCAAATAATTGGTTTTGCTAATCAATTAATTAGATTAATAAACCACTAGTATCAAACACAATCCAAGGGAGTATTTCTCCTGCAAAACCAAGGACTCTGTTTAGGTAATGCCTTTTGAAAGCCTGATGGTCTTTGCATTTCTACAATCAGGAGTATAAGTTGCTTAGTTTTTTTTCTTCCTCTTTAAGTACTAAATGATAAAATCTCAGCCTTAGGCCATAGATTTAAGTTGAGAGCTGCTGTGAAAATGTTCCCTGCACATTGAGGTTTTACAAGAATAGATAAACAAAAGCTGTCTCAGTGATTCCAAGAACTAATACATTGTGGGTTAGAGAGGAAAATAAGTACCGCAAATTTAAAAATAGGGTTTTTTTTTTTGTATGCTTGCTGTCATTTAGTATTAGAAGAAAATCCATGTTTCAGATACACTGCTAATTGCACATATTTAAATGATACCCATATCCTTATTATAATTATAATTCACAACAGGACAACTCTGGACTGTCCCAGTTTGCAACAATCCACTATTAATGATGCACCAAGTGGTCTGGTGGGAGACATCTGGTCCTGAGATATAAAATAACCCTTCTCCTCAAGTGACTGAGTCTGAACTTTGTGAGAAAGCTGAAACATTTGCTGGACCTCCAAGGAATCCGGTATGGGATTGATGTTTGCTATTACTACACAGGATTAAAAAGACTCTGAATGTGGCATTTATTCAGAAAATGCTAGTAACTGTAAGTTCTTATGTTACAGTCTGAGAGCAGCCAGTGCTGGGTTGAACCTCTTCCTGTAAAGCTGATTGTTAGAAAGCAACACTGATTTCTTAAGGGGCTACAGCTAGTCCTGTGTTTAACCATCTCTGTTTTTATTAAATTCTTCATTCTCAACAAATATGAGGCTGCTGATCAGTATTTTTTGTCCCTTTCATTCAAAGTGAGGGCAGGGATATATAAACATGTTGAAAATGTAAAGACTGGATATAAACAACTTAAGGAAAATGCCCTTCTACAAACTTTTAATTTGCAGTCATTAGGATCTTTTTATTTGTTATTTTTATTTAGAGCCTAATGACCTAAGATTGAAAATGAGTGAAGGCAAAGGCAACCATTGGTGCATGATTCCTCCATTCTGCAAAAATGCTAGCAACTGATTATTTATCAGCAGATCCAGTACTTTAGATAAAATAATGCCAGTGCATACATGGATTTTGCTTCAGTAATTGATGAATGCTGATCTATGCATACAATATAAATCTTACTCAAATAGGAGGCTTCATTTGAATTAATGAGAATCCTATGTAGAAATTTCTTTGTTTATACTGATCTTGAGATCAGTATAATACTCTGTATTGAAAGTTCTATAAATACTCATCTGAATGAACATATTTTCATTCTAAAATATATTTATAAATTACATGCTTAAAGGTATTTGTTATGTCCTGAGAACTCTAGGAGTTCTCACTCAGGTCCACTCACTGTGAGTGGGCGTTCTTCCCCCTTTCCTCATTGGTTGGTTCTCCCCAGCAGCCAGCTATAAAAGCAGGCTGCGGGGTCCAACCAGTTGCTGATTGCTGCGAGCCAGTTCCAGGCGTGGCAAGCACGGTCAGCCCTTTATTGCTATAATAAAGTATTGTTGCACTCATGCTCTGGTTCAGCCTCTCATTGCTCAAACTTAACACTGGCGACGAGGATGGGATGGCTACCAGAAGCACCATGCAACCGCTGAGTCACTAGCCGCCGATCTGCAGCCCAGAGAGAGCGATCGGCCGGCGATAAGGGAAACGCTGATCCGCAGCCAGAGAGAGCGGTCAGCCAACAAAAAGAGCAAACAAAAAGAGCAAACGCAGATCCGCTGACAGAGAAAGCGGTCCGCAAGCGATAAGAAGCGAACGCTGATCCGCAGCCAGAGAAAGCGGTCAGAATTCGAAAGTTAGAAGCGTCTGTAGCCGCTTGTTAGCCCAGCTACAGGGAAAGTGAAGTGCTGCGAGCCGCAGCCGCTCAGTATCAGGCGCGAAATTCAAACGGTTGTCATTTGAATTTCAAACCTAAAAGGTACAGCACAGCGCTGTAGCCAGTCACTGACGCCCACGCAGGCACGAATCCAAACGCCGTCAACGGCTAACAGCCTAACGTGGTTAACCCAGAGAGAAAGAGAGGATTTAAAACAGCCTCTCCTGAGCTGAAATCACTTGCCCACCACGGGCACTAAAACATTGTCTGCTGCCCCAGAGAGATTTTTCCTCAGGTTGTTCAACCAGTCCCAGCACCATGAGTTCCAATCCAGTCTTCCCGGCGTTTAAACCAGACGAGGAGAAGTGGGAATCGTATAAGAACCGCTTCAATCATTATATCGATGCAGTTGGCCTGGCGGATGCGGGGGAGCATCGGAAAAAATCGTATTTCCTAATCTACAGCGGAGCCACCGTCTACGATACGGCCGCAGCGCTCGTGGCTCCTCGTGAGTTGAAAAACGTTCCGTGGTCTGAGTTACTTGAAATTCTCACTAACCACTATTCCCCCAGGCCCTCACAGATTGCCAGGAGATTCACCTTCCGTATGAGGAAGCAATCGAGCAAGGAGACCATCAATCAATATATGGCCGCCCTCAGAACAGCAGCACTGCATTGTGGGTTTGGAACCTACCTGGAGGACATGCTCCTCGATCAATTAGTCTGAGGGGTCAAGGATCTCCACCTGCAAAGGCGACTTCTCGCAAAGAAAGACCTCAACCTCGCACAAGCAGTCGAGGAAGCCTTGGCAGCTGAGTTGGCGACAACCTCAGCCACCGAAATCCAGGGCCCAAGCGCCAAGCTGACATCACTTCCAGTCCACTCCGAGGAGGTGGTAGCAGAGGAACCCATCAGTGATGAAAACGAAGTCCACCGCCTATCCAACGACAGACAGCCGCAGGTAGGAGCCAGACAAGAAAACAGTGGTCCACCCAAGCACATCACCCTGTGCCTAGCCTGTGGGGGATCTCATCAGAGGGCCACCTGCAAGTTTAAAGGAGCCACCTGCAATAACTGCCATAAAAGGGGACACATCGCGAGAGTCTGCCAAGCCCCCCAAAGCGCAGCACAAAGGCACCCTCCCTCGCATTCGGGACCACAGAGGCAAGTACTGAACTGTCGCACGCACCACCTTGCCAAGCACACTTGCCACACTGTTAGTAAAATTTCTCTCTCCGTTTCCCTAGAAGGTAAACCGTGCCGCATGGAGGTTGACACAGGGTCAGCGCTCTCAATTATCTCGTGGAACACCCTTAAGAGGCTCCAACCAAGCCTATCCACTAGCCGGCTCCAGAGATGCCAGTTTGGCCTGAAGGACTACCAGGGGAAGACCATTCCTGTAATCGGCAGAGGCAAGTTTCTTGTCAGTTTTAGAGCTTTTAAAAGCCACCTACCTCTAGTGGTAGTTAACGGCAATCTACCCACCTTATTGGGGCTCGATTGGTTTCCCCATCTCGGCCTAGGGCTAACAGGAGTCCATGCTGTCTCAACCTCAGACACTGACTCCTTATTCGCTGATTACTCAGACGTATTCAGCGAAGAGCTGGGGTGTTATAATGGTACCCCCATCTCATTCTCAGTTGACCCCCAAGCAGTCCCAATCAGGCTAAAACCGCGTAGGGTCCCATTTGCTATTCGGCCAAAACTAGATGCAGAATTGGATAAACTATTAAAACAAGGGGTCATTGAGCCAACAGATTTCGCCAAGTGGGAGACGCCCATTGTCACACCCCTCAAAAAAGATGGTAGCCTGAGAATTTGCTCGGACTACAAGACGACAATCAATAAATTTCTACAAGTTAGCGCTTATCCTGTGCCCGTCATCCAGCACTTATTACACACATTCGAACCAGGCAGCATTTTTGCTAAATTGGACATGTCTCAAGCATATCAGCAGTTCCCTGTAGATAACCAAACAGCGGAACTCCAGACAATTGTCACTCACAGGGGTGCCTTCCGATGCAAGCGTCTCCAATTTGGCGTAAGTGTTGCCCCGGGTATTTTTCAATCCCTCATGGAGCGGATTTTGCAGGGCCTCCCTGGTGTAGTACCCTACTTCGACGACATTTTAGTCTCGGCCAGGGACAGACCCCAACTCTTCCAAAGAGTTCGAGCTGTGTTAGAGAGGTTCAGACAGCATGGCCTCAAGTTGAAAAAAGAAAAATGTGCCATTGCCACTAGACAGGTGGACTTTCTGCGTTATAAAATTGACGCCTCTGGCATTCATCCCCTGGAGTCCAAGGTTAAGGCAATCCACGAGGCACCCACTCCAACCTCCAAAACAGAACTGCAGGCGTTCTTGGGGCTATTGAACTTTTACGCATCCTTTTTGCCCCATAAAGCATCAGTAGCTGAACCCCTACACAGATTACTGGATAAAAAGTCACCATGGCACTGGGGGCACAAGGAAGACCATGCCTTTAACGCCGTCAAATCACTACTCACGTCAGAGGCGGTACTTATTCAATTCGACTCTAACCTCCCTTTAGTACTGGCAGCTGACGCCTCCCCTTTTGGAATCGGGGCGGTACTAAGTCACAGGCTTCCCAATGGCGCCGAGGCTCCCATCACCTTTTTCTCAAGGACGCTCTCTGCTACGGAGCGCAATTATAGCCAGATCGATAAGGAAGCCCTAGCAGCTGTTGCAGCCGTGAAAAAATTTCACGAATTCCTTTTCGGCCATTTTTTCGAGCTGGTCACTGACCACAAACCCCTCCTGGGCCTCCTAGCCGGGGACAAGCAGACCCCTCAAGTCCTCTCCCCTAGGATGACAAGGTGGACTCTCTTCCTAGCAGCCTACTCCTACAGACTGGTACACCGCCCGGGCAAAACACTGTCCCACGCTGACGCCCTCAGTCGCTGCCCCTTGCCGGCCCCGGCTGAAGACCCTGCTCCTGTCCACGCTATTTTCGAAATCACCCAGTTGGACCTACCCATCACGGCCATGGACATTGCTGCTAAAACCAAGACAGACCGAACACTCGCCCAGGTGCTCGACTGGGTGAGGAGGGGGTGGCCGGGTGACAATGTTGATAACAAATTCACACCTTTTAAGACTCGCATGCAGGAATTGTCAAGTCTGCAGGGCTGTCTACTATGGGGCACTCGAGTGGTCATCCCGGCCTCACTGCGTACCCGAGTCCTGGAAGCTTTGCACGAGGGACATCCTGGCATCGTGAGAATGAAAGCGTTAGCACGCAGCTACATGTGGTGGCCGGGTCTAGACGAGGACATTGTCAATTGGGTAAGTTCCTGCAACATTTGCCAGGAATCCCGTCCTGCTCCCCCCATTGCCACCCCTACTAGATGGGAAAATGCCAGCGCTCCTTGGTCTAGAATCCACATCGACCTAGCGGGCCCTCTGCATGGGAAGATGTTCCTGGTGGTCGTGGACGCCTATTCCAAGTGGATTGACGTAGCACAGCTATCCACGACCACCACACTAGCAATCACCAACGTGTTGACACGCCTGTTCGTTACGCACGGGCTACCCGACTCCATCGTCTCCGATAATGGCCCACAGTTCGCATCGACTGAGTTCAGCCGCTTCGCTGCCAACCTGGGTATCCGCCACATTTTCACAGCCCCATTTCACCCTGCCAGTAACGGGCTGGCTGAAAGGGCCGTCAGGACCACTAAAGAAGCCCTGGCAAGGTTCAACAAAGATGACTGGCACCACAAACTCTCGCGGTTCCTGATGAGCCAGCACTCAACTCCTTGTTCAGTCACCAATAAGTCCCCAGCTGAGCTCCTGATGGGTAGGCGCCTGAGGACTGTATTGGACAGACTACACCCACAATACTGCCCTGACTCTCCCCTCGCTTCCTCATCGGGGGTTAGACATTTTATCTTACAGGAGCCAGTTTTCGCGAGGAACTTCGCTGGAGACCCCCTGTGGATCCCGGGCGAGATCGTAGCCATCACCGGGCCGCGGTCGTATCGGGTCAGACTGGAGGATGGCCGCGTCTGGAGAAGGCACATAGACCAACTGCGCAGACGCCTCAGCACCATCGCCAGCAGGGACCCAGAGACACTAGACGAGGGGAGGCTTCATCCTCAGCCTCACATCCACATCACGCCCGGCGATCAGTTCACACCTACAACCGGTTCCGAAAGCCCGAACACAGACAGCGGCGCCCAGACAGTTGACCAGCCCGATCCAGCCTTCAAGAGCACATCCCCAGTGAGCAACCCTACGAGCCCAGGGCAGGCCCAAACCGAGGGGCACACTGGTGACACTTTGCCGACTCTGCCTGCCCAGGCAGACCCCGGACGGACAGACAATGTTCCAGAACTACGCCGTTCCGGGCGCCAACATAAACCTCCTGCCTACCTCAAAGACTATGCATGTTCACAGCTGGGGGGAAGGGGTGTTATGTCCTGAGAACTCTAGGAGTTCTCACTCAGGTCCACTCACTGTGAATGGGCGTTCTTCCCCCTTTCCTCATTGGTTGGTTCTCCCCAGCAGCCAGCTATAAAAGCAGGCTGTGGGGTCCAACCAGTTGCTGATTGCTGCGAGCCAGTTCCAGGCGTGGCAAGCACGGTCAGCCCTTTATTGCTATATGCTCTGGTTCAGCCTCTCATTGCTCAAACTTAACAGTATTAAATGGGGAGACATGAAGAGATATAATTAATGAATGCCAGTGAAGATAATGAACATACAGAGCTTGTGTATGTGTGTGTGTGTGGGGGGGGGGAATTCAAATCAATCAAGATGGCGGATGTGACCACATAATTGTAGCCACTATCTTGATTTTTTAAACCACTCTCAGAAGCTTCTCTTCCCAAAGATAATAAAATTAGAAATTGTTGTTCTTGAAAACCAAGCTGAAGAATTAGCCAAGTAAATGTCTGAAGGGCTTTCCTAAAGATCTCCAGTGGAATGTTTAGCAACAAATTCTAAGAGGCATAGGATGAGTCCTGGTAGCACAGTCATTAGAATGCAATATTGCAGGCTGATTCTGCCTACTGCCAGCAATTTGATCTTGACTGGCTCAAGATTGATTCAGCCTTCCATCCTTCGAGGTCAGTAAAATGAGGATCCAGATTGTTGGGGGAAATATGCTGACTCTGTAAACCATTTAGAGAGAGCACTATGTGGTGGTATATAAGTCTAAGTGATATCGCTATGAATACAGAAAGACTCTCTACCTCATACTTGCCAGCTTTACTATTCCCAAGACTTACAACAAAAAGTTCCCACACTGGAGATCTTAACAGGGTGAATAAGCTTCAGAAATCTTCTGAAAATAAGTCATCTCTCACAGGAGCCAGATAGCTAGTTGTTTATTCTCAATGATATTCAGGAAGCCACATTTTATACCAAATCACTTTGATGTGTTTTAAATGGAAAAAAGGACTGATCGCAGTCATGCCAGATCAGAAGCCATTTACCCTGATGATTCCATGTTGCCTATTTTACTGTCAGTCAAGAGTGGTTGCTCATTGTGTAGTTATTCCAACTTTGCCTCCCTAGTTGATCTGTGCACTAAGAAAGATGACATAAGTAGCTGTGAGAAATCTTGAAAATGTCTGAAACTCCTTAAGCTATAATACAGGCCACCAATTTAAAACAAAAGAAAGAAAAAAATCATTTAACATTATCCTGTTTCAAAAAAAAAAAGAACACTAGTCATTACAAAGTATGATGAGGATGTGGATTTGTTGCTCAGTAACCCAGATTTTTAGACTGGGTAAGTCCTTTCCCAAGGACGTGGAGTTGGCAGATGTTGTTTGATGGTGTTGAAGATATCATCACAGGATGTAAGCTATTCCAAGTGAAGCTGCTTTTTGCAATTGAATGAGATTAATTTTGTCAATGACAATAATGTTCAAATGGTGCTCCAGATGTTTTGGGTAGCACCCAATATGCTTATTACAGGGGTGTCAACCTGGATTTCTTTGAGGGCCTGATCAGCACTGTAGTTGTCTGAGGGCCGGAGACCGGGAATGGGATGGATGCCTCCTGCAGCACCCTGTTGGCCAGCAGAGTGCTGCAGGAGACCATCTTGGGGAAAAAAATAAGCTACAGAGGGGTGCCCACGACCCCCTGCCCCATTTTTGCTAGCAGACGCACCACAGGCTGGTCCTTTGCTATTTCCAGGCTGGCCCCGAGGGCCTTGAGTTTGACACCCCTGGCCTAAAGGCACTATCTTTGCTTTCTTTTGCCATATACTTTCATCTTCCGTTTGAAGATCTCTGTATGTTGTTATTTTTTTCTAATTCTTTCTCTTCTATTCTGTTGTCTCCATGTATTGCCATATCCATTATCCAGATTTTGTTGTCTTTCTTATTATGTGGCAGGTGCTTCACTGTTTACATTCTAAAGTTCCAAAGTACTTTGTCTTCTTAACTTTCTATTTGATCTATTTTGTGGTCCCACCCTATCTAGCTTGCAGCCAAATGATATTTCTTGCAAATATTCCAATGCATTATTTTACTAGTTTCATGCCACACTGTTGATGTTGTTTTGTGCTACTAGCATTACTGTTTGAAAGCTGGGGAAATATAAATTATGCTTTGGGAGGAGGAACTGGTCAAATAATTCTCCAGATTGAGCAAATGAAAAGTATATCCCTGTCCTTTACCTAGAGACTAAATACAACAAAACTTGTGCAGAAATCCTGTATATACAGTATAATCTTGTTCTGTTCAATGGAATTTTAGTTCTGCCTGCACATTCTTACAAAATGGGAGGAGGGGAGACAGCAAATTATTATAGACATGAAATAAAGAAATTGGCTAGGCACATAGGACCCCATAATGATGAAATGTTATATTTATTGGATTCAATAAATTTAATTCAACAACTTTCTTAATTAGTCCATATGAAATGTTTAACCTTATAAATAATTATAAGTTCTTTTTATTTCATATAATGGTGCAGTAATTCTGTGTAATATATTTTGCTTGTCTGTTGCCAGAACCACATAATTAGAGTTCTTTTAGTTCACATGAAGATTCTGTATAAAGATAAGACAGTTGGAGTATTGGAGCTCTCGGTGGCCTTTTTTTTCTTTTAAATTAATCTTTGGAAATTTAAGAAACAGTATTAAAATACTCATTTGAACTTTACTGGAAAACAAGTACAATTCTGTTAGAAGTTATGTTGTCTACTTTATGATAGTTTTTGCAAAATTTCTGCTGGAAAACTAAGGTGCTGCAGTAAGCTTTCCTAAACATTTCAAATATTCTATATATATATGGATTTGTCTTGATCTGAGTGACAAGCGTGTTAAATGAAATATTAGTAATTTATAAGAAATAAAATAAAGTAAATAGAAAACTATCTGTAAATACGCAGATAATTTCTAGGAAGTCTAAGATTTAATGAAATACATAAATATATATGAATCAAAAAGAGTTTCTTGAGGAAAATATAGTACATTTAAAACAATACATTTTTAGTGGAAGAAAAAAGGAACATCTTCAAAGAGAATAATTTTAGTTCACCTGGAGCTTTTTTCTCTAAATTTATTTCTTCCATTGAAAAGAATGTTGGAAATAAATTATGTAAAGGGACCAGGACTTTGTCCATCATCACATTAACTTCTGGAAACTAAACTGAATAGGATGAGATTTGGTATGGTGGGAGAAGCTGGCAAAAGAAAATTTAAAATTGAATTATAAAGTTTAATAGTTATATTGCCAGCAGCTCCATGTTAAGCCCGTCTCTCCTGATTTAGACTTATGATTGACAATTGAATGTATACAACTTGACCTTTGCTTTCCAGTATGCATATACCTATAAAACTACACAGATGTAACACTAAATACATATATACCACATGTTATTTTATTACATAGAACAAAACATAGAATCTATAGATCTTTGATCTAGTCCAGTAGTATTCTCCTTATATTTCTTTTTTGGGTGGGGAGGAAGTCTGATTTAAATGCACGTTGACTGTAGTATCACTGTAGTTCTTTAATTTCTTAAAGTAGTACAGGATCTCCTGGTAATCGCTACCCATATACAACCTTGATTTTTTGATCAAGTAGGTACTGCCTTGTCTGACTTACTAGTAAAATAATTTTTCCAGTGTATGTATATATGAATGTTGTCTGTCTGTCCAGAAAGAATTGTCAAATTGGTAGAAAGGAAATTAAAAGAAAAGAAAAATACTTTAAAATGTCTAATTTTAAAGCTAATCTTTCAATATTTTTCTTTGTAGTAGTAAGCTCAAATTAGTAAATCTACTAAGACAAGGTGTCCATGCTTGTCAAAATGGGATAGCAATTAAAATGGCATGTATTCTGTACCTCAGTTTTATGAATATATTTTTCATGCCTTTGACAGTCAAAAGCTATTTAGATTATTTATGACATTTCCAATGAGTTAGTAATGCTTTTTTATTGCATTGTATTTTGCATAATACAATTTGTCACTATTTCTTTATTAAGCTTGTTTTATATTCATAGTTGTCCCACCACACTATATTTTCCTCTTTGTCAGCTCAGAACTTCATTATGAAGGATGAGGTTTTATCGTTTCCTAGTGATGCAAATGTCTACAGTGAATAAGTGTCATTATGCAGGAACAGGAATTTAGTTTTCCTCCATTAAGCAAGCAGGCTAATGACTCAACAAGTTTATAGCCCACCACAAAATTTGATGGCTGACTGTGAGTTAAAACAAATGACTGCGTGCATACATGAAAATGAGGACTATACTTTTGGGATAGGCATTTCACTTCCTTTATATAAAGCCCAACTTCCTAGCATGAACTTAAAGTAGATCTGGAGGTATTGTCATGATTATCATGAATGCTAGCTTGCTTCTTTGCTTCTTCATGACCTACTGAAAACAGTTACCAGCAGCAGATTTGAGATTCAACATTTTATTGTTTTATTTAAAAGACTTTAAAAGGCCTGCAAATTTACCCACTGTTGGGTGCTAACCTTGGGAAAATTGAGCAAATTAAGTCTTCTAAATATCAAGTATATTTTATTTTGGTAATATTTATTTAGAAGTATAACCAAGGAAAGAGAGAGAAAGAAGAACAAAGAAAGCAAAAACAGATTTAATAGCTATATAAAATTGAATAAAGTACAGTTAAAAAGTAACATTAGACTACAACTGCAAATATATATGACCTTATACCAATTTAGTGCTTTTAAATCATTATCAACTGCAAGTCAATAACTTATAATTAGCAAAAATAACAAATAAAATAAGAATTATCAATCAATATAGATAATTTAAATTTTTGAGTAGGCTTCTAATTATTGAAAAAATTTTAAAAAAATTCTGATATATAGTGGTTAGTGTTGAGTAATGTTTATTTTTTATAAACTGTCAAGAAATATCAGTAGTGGAAATATTTTTAATGCACACACAAAAAAAGTCAATGTATTAATTGCTTGCCAGATGAGGATTTAAGATAGGCTTTGCTAAGCTAATAAGTTAAAGAACTGCCTTGATCTAAGGAAGCTTCAATCTGTTTGTGCTACATCAGTATGTTCCCTAGGCCTCATATGTTGAAGGGTCTCAGAACTCCTGTCAGGTCCTCTTTTCTCATGTCCATGCTATGAGCAACATTACCCTGAACCTATCTGCCATTGTCATTTCTCACAAACCCCAATTTAGAGTTTCTCATAATCAAAATTGTGCCATTGCCCATCCAAGGTTGCAAAAAATACTTTTCTACAGCTAGACAGAACCACTGCCAAATATACAGTTCTCATTAACAGAGGAAGAAGCCACTCTGTGGACTGGCAGCAGCAGTGAGGCTGGGGGGAGGGGGGGATGGTTTCACACACATGCACACTGCTTGCACAAATACAACTCAGCCTCTGCTTGCATGATCCAATTACCATTGGGCCAAAGACTGGTACTGGTTTATGGATCAGGCACTATGGACCCCTGCCATAGAAAAGTCAGTGTCATCAACAGATTTAGTACTAGTGTGAGTTCCTGATCAGCTTAGCCAATGGTCATGAATTGTGTATCAAAAATCTGGAAAATGCTGGTTGCTTAAATATTCCTTATTTTTGAAGGACAAAGTCCTTATTTTATTTAATAATTTGTCCCTGATTATTTCAGAATCCTGTCTGAGTTACTAAAAGCTAATTAGCTAAAGCAGGAAACAGTCCACATCTAGGCCAGAGGTTATATCTAGATCAGATATTGTTCTTGTGAATGCTCACACATTGATCTCTCTCTCTCGCGTGTGTGTGTGTGTGTGTGTGTGTGTGTGTGTGTGTGTGTGTGTATATATATATGCATGTATATGTGTATGTGTATGTATATGTATGTATGGTATTCAGCTTTGTTCGGGTATTTTCCCATGTCATTATAGTTGTGCTTTTAAAGTTGTAGCAATGTTTTGGCAGAATCTCATCTGCCATCATCAGGCTTCTGTATAGTGTTCGTCTGTGAGTCAGACTTTCACAGCCGTTTCAGTTTTAAATTTGGGGCTGTGCCAGAATGGTTTTTTCTTCATCCTGATTGGTTGGGAGTCTTGGTCTGTGTTTATTGGTCTTGGAGTTTGCTGTGTTCTGCTTGATTGGTGTTTCTAATATTTTCTACCTGTTTTGCGGCTTTTTTTGTCTTAATTGTCTAACAACATTGTGTTTCCTGTATTGGAGGCTTTTAGTGCAGCTTGGCTCCGAGTAAATGGACAGCTATCACTTATTAGGAAGCTAGGTTTCATCTGGGTGCCTGGTTGGGGTGTGTTTGAGCTGGAGGTATCAGGGGGGATCTGTTTGTGCCCAGGTGTTTGCCTGGCTTGTGGTGTGGAGATTTGTTTGTTTGTGAGTGCAGGCTTCCAAATAATTGACAGTCTGGTTGAATCATCTATTCATGCTTTCAGGTCTTTTTTCAATCTCTATGGCTTCTTTGATAATTCTGTGGCTGGGATTTTCTATAGTAGCTAGGGTTTTGCCACTGTGGAAAACCCCAGCCACAGAATTATCAGAGAAGCCATAGAGATTTACAAAAGACCAACAACAGGATCACAGCTCACCAGCTCAGATCCCCTGGCAACTAAGACTAACCTGAGCACAACCAAGCCCCCACCTGAACAGAACACCCCCCCAGCCAATCAGAACACAGCCAAGCCCCCACCCAATCAAGTCACACCCCCACTAGCAGTTAAAAGGAAGAAGCAGCTGAAAGCTCACATTACTCCGAGAAGCACAAAGCCAAAGACACAAGCCTGAAGATGACAAATGAGACTTCGTTGAAATATCACCAAGATACTTCCAATTTTACGTGGTGATGGCTGTGATGTAGCATTCTGGGTTTTAGTCTGGCTTTAAGTTTGGGGTCTGGGTCTGTGTTCTTGGTGTGTGTCAGCTTTAGCCAGACTAAAACCCAGAATGCTACATCATGGCCACCCGCTCAGGATATCCCATCAGAAAACTCAGGAAATAACACCACAAGAACTCAAGAAGTTGCAACACAGCAAATGACCCAGGATATCACAGCATAAGACCAAGGATACCACCGCAAAAAAACTCACACAACCCAAGCTGTTACAACACAGGAGGCTAATGGAAAAGAGATCAAAACACAAACGACCCAGGAGATTACAACGCAGGACCCAGGATACCACAACGAAAGAACTCACAAGCCCATCACACAACCCATTACCCAAGCTGTTAAAACATGAGAGGCTAATGGAAAAAAGATCACTACAAAACAAATGACCCAGGAGATTACATCACAAGATCCAGGATATCTCCACAACAAAACTCACAAGGCCATCACACAGCCCATTATACCATCATCAACTCCATCAACCAATCAAGACGCAGCAGCGCAGCCAACCAGCCCAGCACACCAGCCCCCCCCACACCAGTATTTATAGAGAGACAGCAGCTCCAATCACACACTGCTTGCACTGGCACTAAGCCAAAAGCACCAGCCTGAGGATGACGAGTGGGACCTCGCTGAAATATCATCAAGATACTCTTAATCTTACATGGGAAAAGACCCGAATACACCTAGACCTACATACCTGTACCTGTGAAAATCTACAAATATGTATGTATGTATGTATGTATGTATGTATGTATGTATGTATGTATGTATGTATTTGTATATGTATATGTATATGTATCACAGATGAATGAAAGAAAAAAAATTGAGGTCTGAACTTAAATAAGGGAGAAAACTGGGTAAATGAACCTGTTCAGTATTCATGAAGTAACCCATAAGAGGCCTTTTATAATGAAGACACATATTTTATGCCAAGAAAGAAAGAAGAGAAAGAGGAAGGAAGGATCAGAAAACAAACAAAAGGTTATTAGAAATCCTGCTCGGTAGAATTTGGGTGAGTCAGTGTCTTTCCTTACATTTGTTATTGTATGTCAAAAATACAGAAGATTAAAACATTAGGGTGCTTTGTTTACCAAAAAACACTCAAAAATATTAGAGAAATGATTTAGAATGTTTGCTTATCACAGAGGTGTCCAACTCAAGGTCCGGGGGCTGGATTTGGCCCACGAGGTGCTTAAATCTGGCCTACGGGGCTGCCTTGGAAACAGCAAAGGATTAGCCCACAGTGCCTCTGCCAGTGAAAATGGAGCTCCAGAGGGTTGCAGGAGGCCGTTGTAGCCGAAAGAAGCTTGGGAGTCTGTTTTCACTGGCAGAGCACTCAGGCCACCACTTGCACCCCTGACATGAGTGACGTCGAGCTGGTCACACACACACACACACACACACACACACACACCCCGAGGTCAAACACAACCCTGATGTGGTCCTCAATAAAATCGAGTTTGACATCCCTGGTTTATCATATCAATGTGCTCTTGCACACACAAGACAATATTTTATGCATCTGATATAGTAGACATTGCTCCAGGAATGCTATTGCCATAATAAATGTGTTTGCCTTTAAGGTGTGACTGGTACAAGCATTCTAGAACTCTTAAGATTCTGCTTTGCAACTGGTCAGTAGAGAAATGTAAAAAGACTTAAACAATTCACTACTCATCTAAGACATCACAAAAGGCTGGGAGAAAATAAAATCAAAATATTATCATTATGTTCTCCTATATGTCATTTCTTCCTCTGATAAACTGCGTTCAATTGGCAAGTTTGCACTTTCTGCCAGAAATAAAACAAGCTTTCCAATATAATCTGTAATGCTAGATTTTGTAGTAAAAGAAAATATGTATAGCAATTCACAAGCTGGCTTTCATTAAATTCTACATATTAACAGTCACATAAAAGAATGAGCTTTGTGCCCTCAGGCCTTGAAGTCAATCACTTCATCTCTTCTAATATAAGTCCTATTTGAGCTTTTGCAGAGGTACAAAGTCACACAATTGTCATTTTTAATTTTCAATCCAAAAGTGTGTTAATGTTGGTGGGTAGCTGATTCAAAGTTAGCTCAATATTGTGGTGGAAGATTATGCTTTTGTTTATTTTTGATACCTTGATATATAACAAAATAGCAAGAATATATCAATTTTTGAAGTCCTTACATCTTAAAGTTGCCAAGATTTAAGTCTTGGTTCTTACCACAGGCACAAAGTTCAGGAATTCAGCCTATTTTTAATATGAGTTGCCTCCAATATAAAATGTATTGATTTTAAAAAATGTTTTGTTTAATTTTCAATGTTCTGTTAGCCCCTTAAATTAAGTTCTTTAAATTCCATATTTAAACATAAATATAGGGAGAGTCATGTGATGACCCAGGACATGGCACAAAGGCAACAGAGTCACATAAGTAATACCTCCAATTTTGCTCCCAATTACCTTCGGCTGGAGAAAAATCTCTCCCCAAAACAGTCTTTAAGTGGAGGAAATTCAGTCCGAAAACAAAGTACACATAAACTGTAAATAAAAATCCACACAAACCAAGCCACTGCAATTAACTGGACAGGGTAAGATAAGGAATTGCAGACTTGAAAGGCCAACAAAACATACAGTTGGGAAGATGCCAGGAACCCAGATAAGCCTCAACAATAAAAGATAACTCACAATTTGCTTCCAACAACTTGCTGTGTGCAATCTCCCTTTTTAAACACTGTGTTCCAAGCTGCAGCTAATGAAGGGTATTAGGGCCCTTTCCTCCCCATAAGCCATGCAACTCACATTGCTCCCTTCTCTGTTCCTCCCTGCATGCCCTAGGATGAAGAGAGGGTGGGCCTGGATCTTCCTCTAAATTCCCTCTCCTTACTCTACCTCTCCTCTGCTTTGCACAGCCAGACTTTGCCCTTCCCCAGTTTCTTCCACAGCCAAAGGAGGCACACTGCCACTCCCTGTGCCAGTTCCTTTTTGAACATCCCTCTAAAGCAGATAAATGTTGGGTTAGTAAAGGTGCTGAACTAGGATCCAACTTGTATGAAAATTCCCTATTCTTAATTAAGAAGTTAATAGGGCCACTCCTCCATTCTATAGCATCATCATAAAGGCATATTCTGTATTTTGTTAATTAGATTAGACATTCACACATAATTGAATATAGATAAAGAAGAATGCATTGAGAATCATTTACTTGAATATCCTAGAAGCTAAAGCAGCAGAGGTTTTCTCAGTCTTTTAGATAAATCTAGAACTATTTCCTATTAAACCACATCAATTAGAATCAATTTCAGTTCTCTTATAATTTCAGTTTGTGTAGTTAATTTTCCAATGATTTGCAGCTCTGATCTTTACAAGCAAACTTGCAGATTTGCAATGACAATAAAGCTGGTTCCATAGATAATAGGTGAAAGCAAACTATTTAATAAAACCATTTAATGTTTTATTAAAATACTCGATGTCAGTGGGTAATTGAGAGTTGCAAACCCAATATATTTGGAGATCATAAGACAGTGGAATACTGCCAATATCCGAAAACACCATTAATAGTGCTGTAGTTTTTCTGTACAGGCAGAATCTAACTCTCATAAATGAATTTTAAAAAGAACTGTAACAATCAAATGCATGTTCATGTAAATTTAAATCATTGCGTAAATTATTTAAACCCAAATGGGTTTAAATAATTTACGCAATATCTTCTTTCAGTTTTACTAGTGTTGTACAGGGGTGGGATTCTACCAGTTCACACCTATTAGCTAGAACCGATTGTTCATTCTAAGCAGTTCAGAGAACTGGTTGTTAGAAGAAATTACTGGCCTAATCCTGTAAGGAAGGCAGGAAGGAAACATTCTGGTATTGCTTACATAAACTGCCTCTCCGTTAACCCTTATTACATTCTTGGCAGGACTAGACTTCCCATCTCAGAAACTTCTCTGGAATTTTTCCGCCTCCTTTACTAGTACTTTGCTTGTGTGGAGTGACCATTCAAAGTTACAATGACACTGAAAAAAGTGACATGACCATTTTTCACACTTACGACTGTTGCAGCATCCCCACAGTCATGTGAGGACAGGAGAGTAGATGAATGCCTCGATGTGAGTGATATTGAGTTGGCCACACCCAGCCAATAACATGACCACCAAGCCATGTCCACCCAGTCACATGACCACCAAGCCACACCCACCAGTGGTTAAAATTTTTGAATCCCATCCCTGGTGTTGTATTGAACATATCTATGTGAATCAAAGAAAACAATAGGCCTGTATTATAAATCTCCAGGAAATGGAGTAGCTGGGTTATGAAAATACCCTTAACAGTGATTCACTGACAAGGACTAATATAGCCTGAAGCAGAGAGAGTCTCCTGGTAATAGCTAGTTAACACGCTGTTTTTCTCACCAGAACAAAGGCTAGTTTAAGCAATTGTATTGCATGTTTGTTTAAGAAAGAGCATGTTAACTTCCATATGGATTGTTAAACAAAGTGTTTGCCAGGACACTGCAAACATGGGAAGGCATGTTTATCTTATAAAATAGCACACTAAAGGTCAGGGATTGAAGAAAAATATTTGTATGTTGAGTAATATAATCAGATCTGAAATCTGAACTAGAAACATTTATCAGTAGGCAGATGTGGACAAAACAAGGTTTGTAGACCACTGCAGCCTGTATCTACTTTGAACAACAACAAAAAAAAAAAAAATAGAATGTTAGTACAAAAAGATTACCAACCATCAGTCAGAATTTTTTTTTTAAGTTTTAGTTGATTCCTGCTTATATTTCTTCAGGATTTAACATTACATGCAGTATAAACATAAGGAGCTAAAGCAAAAGAACAAGCAAACAGTATTATTAAAACTGATCTTCAGACTCCTGCTGATTGCATAGAGATGCTCATATTTTCTTGGCTGTGAGACTGGGGATTCATTTTCTTCATCTGGCTTTTAAAAATTATTATTTTTATTTCCCATGATGTTCCATACATCTCTCCTTCCTCCTCCTGTTCCTCCTTAACCCATGGAGGCTGGGGTTGCTACTTTCTATCTAATATCATCATCAGCATCTATCACAAATTTAAAGTTTTCTTGTCATAGTTTGTGGAATAAATCACAAATCACAATAAATCAGCAAGACATATCTTGGCCTCTATGTGGTACATTTTTTGCTAATTATGCAGCTTTCATTTCTTCTCCAGCCAATGAATGAAAGGCTTAAGTCTGAGGTCCCCAACCTTTTTGAGTATCAGGGACCAGTTCCATGGAGAAAGGTTTTCTGTGAACCAAAGGGGGCATGATTTTACATGTTTCCCGTGGATGGGGTTTCACTTGTTTGCATGGCCTGGTTACTGGTATGCCATGGTCCAGTGCTGGTCAATGGCCTGAGGCTTGTGGACCCCTGGCTTAAATCACTTATAATTAAATTGAAAGTAATACTGTATTTTTCCCATAGGATCACAATATCCAATGACAAACATAAAGTGTGTAAAGTATGTTAGGTTGTGATAGAACCAACAAATCCTTATCAGCAGAAAGCCTTCTGCCAATCAGGGATGGGATAGAATAGAATAATGGGAACAATTTACTGTTCTATTGATATTTGAGTAACATTTTAACTCCGTGGTAGAAAAAAGTCCTCTCTTTATGAAACTAGACTTGGACTGTCTTATTACTAGGATTATCAATTTCTACTGGTGATGTTAGGATATTAAAATGGTAGGATATACTATTTTTATTTCCATGAAATGTGGGAAGATAAATCGTGTTTTCTTATAATTGGGCCAGAAAAGGCCAAACTTTTTCTGAGCAAGCAGAAGAAGTGAACCTCCCATACATGGGGAAAAAAATAAGACACACCTCAAGAATAAGCCCTAGTGCTTATTTTGCCCCCCCCCCCCCCCAAAAAAAATAAGGCATGATGTTATTTTGGGGAAAACATGGGTAGATGAATCATATATCAGGGTACAAATATATATTAGAAAAATTGGTATCATGGGGTCACAGCAGGTATGTTGTCATTTTGACCTGATTTCAGTTTGCTGAAGACAGCTATGACACTACTATACATCTTGACTTAGAAGTAGGTCTACTATGCTCAGTGCGGCCTAATTCTTTTAAGTGTGTTCATAATTTCTGCTTGGATTCTTGGCAGATTGATAAAAATATTGATAATTGTCCCTATGTAAACTTGCTACATATTAGGCTATGCATCTAATATTACCAAACCTGATTTTAAGTTGGGTTGGGGGTGAAACATTGTTATTGGTTACCAAGGTAAAGTAAGTGCATCTAATCCACCTTGTAACAATAAAAACATATGGAAGACAACAAAATCAATATGATTTTTCCCAGATTAATCCAGAGATATGATAATAATTTTCAGAGCTCTTTCCTTTGAAGAAGAGGAGACTGGACAAAAAAAATCCAAATCAGATGGCCTCTTGAGGAGGGGGTGCACCACTACCTCATTCAGACCCAGATGAAGTACCTCTATTTCAAAGAGACATTTAAGACTGCATATATCCACCCACATGCTCACTCCCAGAAGGCTTGAATCAACTGGGGGCAGGAGGCATGGATTCATATATCACCACTTATATCTGGTCAACATCAACAGATTGTGCCTCAGTCACCTCCATAGATATTGTATAGATCTTATAAATCACACCAAAATACTCTACTGCTGTTTCCCACTAGAATACTGAACCTGTTAATGCCCATCATGAACTTCCTATTACTCAGAGAACAAAAAGGAAAGCCATAAATGTTTTTAATGTAGTAGTGCAGATTTGAGGGGGAAAACCCAGACTCTTACAGTCATTGCTTGCTTTCATTTTGTCTTGGCTGATTAGAATTTCCGAGACTGCACTTTTGATCAAAACCAATCTATGCTGTTACATGGAATTATAAAACAGCCTCTTAATTAATGAAGAAAAATAATTTACCCAAACAAAAACTGTTTTATTTTAGCCTTCAAGATTCCTGCTATTTATTTATATCTTTACAAGTTATGAACTATGCACTGAAATTTGGTCAGCTAATTCTGTTGTTGTCTTACACGTTACTAAAGATGGTTGTTTCCAGAAAAGGAAAGTTTGCTAAAATAGTAAAAAAACAAAAAAAAACCCATTTTTTTACAGGTCTGAGAATAAAGCCTAAAAAACAAACAAACCAGAAAAGAATTCAGCTCCTCAGCTAGGATGCAAGAAATTTCCAGATAAATTGCTTTAATGTTAAGCTATTTTATTATTTTAATATGTTCATTGTCAATACTCTGGAATCAAGTTTCAATTCCTAACTGAGTAATTGTGGATTACCAATATTTTAACAATGACATTTTTCTTTCATACTGCTTAAATTATCCACTCTAGTATTTAAAATAAAAAAAGTTAATCGAAATACAAAAGTACATCTAAACATCTAACCCAGTTTGCTTATACATAGCAGTATATATCATTAACAAAATTGTATATTCTGCCAAATTTTAATTTAGTTGTCATTAGTGCAAAAATAGATTTTATAAGATTTTTTTTAAAACAAGAAATTGATATTTCAATCTAAAAATGCAATGGAAAAATTGATGTCTGCCATCATTTCAATTAGTGTAGTTCATATTCATATTTATTTGTATATATTTTAGTTAAGAATAACAATAACAATAGCACTTAGACTTAGTGCTTTACAGCCCTGTCTAAATGGTTTATTGCCCCCAACAACCTGGGTCCTCATTTTACTGACCTTGGAAAGATGGAAAGATGGGTCAACCTTGAGCCAGTGAGATTCAAACTACCAAAATTCTGGGCAGCTGGCAGTCAGCAGTAGCCTGCAGTACTGCATTCTAACCACTGTGTGTTCAGGTCTTTAGAATCTCCATCACCCCTCACTCATACTTTGTTAATTTGGAAGATTTCAACACAAATTATTGGAGTTCTGGCTCATAATCTCTGGACAAGACCTTTGAAGTTAGTTTGTATCAGAAATCTCTTTTTTGAACAAATATGTAAGTTGAAATATAAGAATGGTTTTTTAAAAATTCTAAAATACATTTAAAATGAATACATTAAGATGTAATGCACATAAAATGCATATATAAAATGAAGCACTACATTTAAAATGTTTACAAAAATGTATCAAAGTAGAGCCCACTTAAAAATCTGCATCCCAGGAAAATGTGGATGAATCTATTTTCATAAAATTATTATTTTTTAAATGAAGAAAATGAAAGTTAGGAGCAAAAGAATCAGAGTTGGCAGATTAATTCATTTTAGTAATATCTAGAATCAGTTCTCTCTTTATTCAGCCACTGAATTGTGTGGGCAATGGAAGAATTGGTTCTGACAGGATTTGAGGTGGGGGGCGGGTTCGAAGGATCATATTTCTTTGCAGTCATCTGGTCTTAGCACTCTTTCTGAGAGCTGTTGAGGCCACTTGGAAGATTAACTTTATTTTTTTATTTTTTTTATTTTTATGACAAACAAAACAACAAATAAAACCTTTCAATTATACAGTGTGTCGGTTTGGTACATATGTCATGTGCACAATATTTATAAACCTTTCCTTGGTCTCAAAATTATAAAATGACAATGTCAACAGCTTATAAAGAAAACTTGTATAAGATGTTTTACAGGTGGCACTTTCCCCCGACAAGAATTGCAAGAATGTTTCAAGAACAAATCTGAAAAGTGCTGGAAATGTCATCAGATACCTGGCTCATACTACCATATGTGGTGGACTTGTGAGGATGCTAGAAAATATTGGACTAAAATTCGCATATGGTTGGAAAAAATGATAAAGACACATATAGACTTGAAACCAGACATTTTTTTATTGGGAATCTTACCTGATACATATAATAAAAATTTGAAGTATTTGATTGTAAATGTATTAACAGCGGCTAGGATTGTATTTGCTAAAAACTGGAAGAGTGAGAAAATTCCATCAGAGGAAGAAATTATTAAGAAAATATTGGATTGTGCTGAAATGAGTAAATTGACATTTGAAATTAGAGAACAAGAAGATAAACAATTTTATGAAGTTTGGGATCTTTTTTATCAATGGTTAGATAATAAAACATAATAATAGAACATTTAGATTTAGGATATAATTTTTTTTTGATATTATTTTTATAAAACTTTATTAAGATAGATTTGGTATGATCTTATGATTCATTGCAAAATAAATTAAGTAAATTATAGTTATCTCGTTAAAGTATGAGTTAATAAAATTATAGATAAATGATTTCTTAGTGATGATATTGGGTTATACAATTATTGACTGATAATATGAGTTATTATGTAATATAATTATATTAGCATTTAGGAAATGGATGCACAAAAAAAAAAGTGGTAAACCATCCGATACACTGTTTGTAAATTTATGAAGAAGGATGATGTTTTTATGTTTCATGTTGTATGTCTTATGTTGTTTTGTTTGTTGTTAAAATAAAAAACTTTTTAAAAATTTTTTTTTATAAACCTTTCCTCTTACATTTACATTCATATTATATTCTAATCAACATTCTATATCATGTTGTATCATTATTATACTATCATTAAAAATTTTATTTCAATTCCAGGCTATTTTTAAAAGCAAATCGTAACTCTTACTAAATTATATTCATATTATAACTTATTCAAAAAAATCAATTATAATATATCATTAATATTACACTATACTTCAATTTCTTACTGTTCTGTTTAGCCATTCATAAAATAAATCCCAGCTCTTGTAATACTCCTTTTCTTCTTGTTCTCTAATTGCTAATGTTAATCTACTCATTTCTGCACATTCCATTATTTTCTTAATCATTTCCTCCTCCGTTGGAATTTTCTCATTTTTCCAATTTTGGGCAAATACAATTCTAGCTGCTGTTATTATATTAATAATTAAATATGTTATTTCTTTACTATAACCTTCAGGCAAAATCCCCAATAAAAATATCTCTGGTTTTAAATGTATATGTTTTAAATGTCATTTTTTCCAACCATGTGTGTATTTTAGTCCAGTATCTTTTAGCTTCTGCACATGTCCACCACATATGGTAATATGATCCAGGTATCTGATAGCATTTCCAACATTTCTTCGATTTATCCTTATACAACTTTGCTGATCTTGCAGGGGTAGATGCCACCTGTAAAACATCTTATACAAATTCTCTTTATAGGTTGTTGACATTGTTAATTTATAGTTTCTAGTCCATAGTTTCTGCCATTTATCCAAATCTATCCCATATCCAAAAGTTTTCACTTGGGGGATTATCTGTGCTCTCAGGATCACCTGTACCAGAGTGCAAATGAGGCTGGAATCTTCTTGGAACTGGTGCTAGAATTGCATTGTAGACAAGAGATCCTTCCCTTTCTATTGAAAGAGGACTGTTCATTGTTAACATAAATGACTTCCTTTACCCCTCTCTGTCCAGAATGTGGACTTTGCTGTCTTCAAAAGAATGACTTTTATCTTTCAAATGCAGATGGATTGCTGAATCTTGTCCTAAAGTGTTTACTCTCCTGTATTATGTCATGTATTCAGGAAGTGGTTGTTTTGTTTTACCAATGTACAGATCTGCAATGCCTCATTGCATTGTATCATATATATCACATTGCTCAGTTTGTGTCTTTGTGTTTTATTCTTGAAGTGGACAAGCTTCTTCCTTAGTGTATTCTTGGGTTTAAAGTGTACATGTATGTTGCGTTGGTTGAAAATCATCCTGAGCTTTTCAGATATTCCTGGAATGAAAATTTGGAATGAAAATTTTGCTTTGTTTGTGATTCTCTTCTTTGCCTGTTATGGAGGAGTTCCTGCTGGGTCTTTTTCTGGATTCAATGAAGGCCAGTTGGGTTTATTATTCATTTATTCATTCGTTCATTTTGCAATATGACATTATTTAATGTACACCAACACCAAAGACATCCAAGGAAAGCCATGCTGAAGTAATGTATAATTGAAGAAATAATGCAGAATATGCAAGGTTCATGATTTGTGTTATGTGATCATGGTACAAATGATATTAATCAGGTATGACATTACTTGTCCCCCTTTTTACTTCATGGATGCTTATACTGGTAATGAGACAATGAATGTATGATCCAAATCACAAATTAGCATCAAATTAACTCAACTCTTCAAATCAAATTTTATTTTTCCATCAAATTAAACCAGAACATGTTTACTTGTACATATTCTTTGGACATGAAATTAAGATCACATATTGGAAAATATTTTTATGTTTAATGACTCTACTAAAATATTTGAAATTAGGAATAATATACACAGGTGAATGTTGCATGTTTAATAATTCAGTAGCATAACTTGTACATTTATTTGTTACATGACATTTTCTGAATAATTTTAGATATATTTCTTAATTCTTATTTCATATAATCATATTTCAGAGATTGTTTGGAAGATGTTTAGTAACAATTGTTATATTATTACTGACTAAGAGCAAAAAGAGATCATTCTGCAAAATTGGAAAAATAAATATACAAAAATATTTAAAACTATTTTAGGATGACAATTTGGAATGTTTTGCACATTGCATAAATGTGCGGTTTCTGCAACTTTTAAATTGTAAATTCTCAGATGGCTCGCTCCTGCAATAATGGCTGTAATTTTTTAAAAAACAGTAGCCTCACATTTTTGTAACAATGGCCATTTCTCTATTATTTCGATAATCAGCATTAACTTTGCTCATCCATGGGATATGTTTGATTTAGCAGAGTATTTACCCATCCACACACATTCATTAAAATATTATATCAAAATGTATAAAAACCATGAGTGGAACCTCGGGTCATGAATAATTCTGTTCATGATCAAATTGGGTGACAACCAAAAATTTTGGAAAATTGTTGCTTCTGATCATGAACAGATCCTTGGGTGGTAATCAAATACAGAAAATAGATTCATTTTCTAAGGCCTGTTAGGTGATGATATGTGATTGGATGCATCTTTTTAGGAAGAGGTATGTTTCACTGTCTTTTAAACAGATTTTTTTTTACCTCTCTCATCAAGAGACTATTTTTGGATCAAAGTATATAAACAATTTTCATCCTATCTCCAATATTTCCTTTTTAGGGTTTATTATTGAGAAAATGCTTGGCTTGTAACTGCAGAGGTTCTTGGAGGAATGAATAATGAATAGATAGTGTTATGCATGAAATGAAAGAAATTATTGTTATGCCCCTGTCAGAATCTGATTTGGATGGGGAGGCTGAGCAGCTGATAGGGAGTTGGAGTGTGGCTCCATTGGTTATGAAAGAAATTGGGGAAGGGCAAAGTCCGGCTGGGCAGAGAAGGAAAGAGGTAGAGCAAGGCAGCGGGAATTCAGAGGAAGACCCAGGCCCACCACCTCTTCATCCTAGGGTACTCAGGGAGGAACAGAGAAGAGAACAACATGATTTGCATGGCTTATGGGGGAGGAAAGGGTCCTGATTCCCTTCATTAGCTGCAGCTGGGAACACAGTGTTTAAAAAGGAAAGCTGTGTACAGCAAGTTGTTGGGAGCAAATCGTGAATTATCTGGTATCGTTGAGGCTTATCTGTGTTCCTGGCATCTTCCCAACTGTGTGTGTTTTGCTGTGCTTTCAAGTCTGTAATTCCTTCTCCTGCCCTGTCAAGTTAATTACTGCAGCATGGTTTGTTTGGATTTTTAGTTACAGTTTGTATGTACTTTATTTTTGGACTGAATTTCCTTCACTTAAAGATTGTTCCTGGGAGAGTTTTTCTTCAGCCGAAGATAACCTGGACATTGAGGGCAAAGTTGGAGATAATAAAGGGACTCTTTTTGCTTATTTTACTGTGTTGCCTTTGTGCCATGCCCCAGGTCATCACAATTATGAATTGAATTTTGCCTTGGGTTTCAGATATAGATTCCAGTACTAATTATATATGTAGACCATCTGTGGCAGAACTAGAATGAGTTTAATACATCCATTCTGATTTTCTATAATCTTCCAGCATCCTTTTACACCATCAACAATGGACTCTTTTTGGATCAGCTTCAGGATTGAGATTGAGAAGCAGGGTGTTCCAGTGGTTCTGTCCATGTGTTTTGTGAAATTTCTCAGGGTTTTAGCTTTTCTCTGTTCCTACTTAGTATCCACATGAAACTACTGACTAAAATCACCCAGTGTCATGGAATTAATTATCATCAGAGGCATATCTACCACAAACTAACCAAGTGATCTGCCAGGGTTCTTTCTGAATGATTGAAGGCTTTGATTTAGCCAATACAAGATTAAGCAAACATGGTTTTTAGAATAATCTCCGCCCCCCCACCCCAATATCTGGAGGCATTAATTTTTATTTCTAAATGCCCCAAAACTGATGGACAGTTTGGGGTCACCACAGATTTATGACTCCTGCTGGAACAGCAGGTGTTAATTGTCCAAGAGGTCATTTGTATAGCTCAATAATATTAATTACTAGTTGATAACCCAGTGTTGCCCAGGTATTTATTTATCCCAATCCTGTATTAGGTGGGGAAAGGAATGAATTATATTTATAGTGTCAAATCAAAATAATTTTATTTATAGGGTTTTAAAAGTATAAGTAGAGTATAAAAATTATAAAGGAAGCTCTAGATGTAACAGCTCTTATCCTGTAGTCGGGCCTCACACTGTTGTACTGTCTCTGAAGCTCTAGATGTAGTAGCTCTCTTGCGCAGCGTTGCAAGTCTTCTATTCCTCTCCTCGGGAGTGTCTTGTCTCCACTGGTATTTCATTTTTGTAGCTTTTGATTGCACTTGGCCAATTGCCTGACATTTCCGTGGAGGCAACTTTACAGCAATGAAATATATTATTATGGAATAAAATAAAATAAATGTAAGATAAAGACACTTGGCACCTCCTCTGATAACCTTCCCTCTTTGCTGGAAGGTGAGGGCCTACCCTGTTGTTTTCTGAAAACCAATCCCACTTACCAGAGACAGCCCCCTTGTGGAGTATTGTGGAGCACAAACCATAACTATGGCAACTCCACTGTACTGTACAGTAGAATCCATTTTAAGGCACAACAGGCTGTATCTTAACAGAACTGAATCCAAAATGCACACTATCACTGTCGAAAGTACTTTGATTTGACACTATAGATATAATTCATTCCTTTTCATTTCAGTGGCCCAGGCATTCCAGAGATATGCTGGAACACACACACACACACACACACACACACATCCATTTATATATATAATGTATTTATTATTATATTATATATATATTATGATATATATATATGTTTTCTGAGGTTCTCGCGGGTATTTATATGTGGATCTTTGGTTGTTCGGGTTTTCTCCCGCGTAAGATTCGAAGTATCTAGGCAACGTTTCGATGAAGTCTCATTCATCATCTTCAGGCTTTTGTCTCCGGCTCTGTGCTTCTCAGAGTAATGGAGATTGCAGCTGCTTCCTCCTTTTAACTGCCAGTGGGGGTGGGACTTGATTGGGTGGGGGCTTGGCTGTGTTCTGATTGGGTGGGGGTGTGTTCTCATTGGTAGGGGGTTTGGCTGTGTTCTGATTGGTTGGGGGGTTAGCCGTGTTCTGATTGGTTGGAGGCGTGTTCTGTTCAGGTGGGGGCTTGGTTGTGCTCAGGTTAGTCTTAGTTGCTGGGGGATTTGAGCTGGAGAGTTGTGATCTTGCTGTTTGGCTTCTAGTTCGTGGTCCTGCTGCATCTTCATAGTGGGTGTCGGTTTGCTTCATGTATGGCTCAGAGGGGTTTGAAGTGGGTAGTGATGCAGCTGCAGTGCAGCTTCTGGTCCATGGTCGTTTCTCATTTTCTGAATGGGTGGGAGTCTGTTTTCTACATGGAAGTGTGGTGGTGGCATCTTGTGTGGCTCTCATGGGTGTGGGTCCGGTGTCCTTCTTCATGTTAGGTACTCGTCTGTTCATGAGGGCGGGTTTCCAAATGGCTGGAAGGCGGGAGGTGTCATCTCGTTTGTTCATGCTGTGTGGGCGTTTTTCTATCTCTATGGCTTCTCTGATTATTCTGCTGTTGAAGTGTTCGGTTTTGGCGATAGTTCTGGTATTTTTAAAATCAATTTCATGTCCTGTGGCTTTGAGGTGTTGGACCAGGGAAGAGGTCGTTTCTTCTTTTTTGATTGAGTTCTTATGTTCTTCAATGCGTGCACTTATTCTTCTGTTAGTTTGTCCAATGTATGTGGTAGGACAGGCAGTGCAGGGGATTTCGTATACTCCTTGGTTTTCTAATTCGATTTTGTCTTTGGGGTTTCTTAGGATGGTGGATATTTTTCTGTTTGTGCAGAATGCTGTTTTGATGTTGTGTTTTTGGAGGATCTTGCTAATTTTGTCTGTAGTGCCTTTTATATATGGGAGGAGGGCTTTGCCGTTTTCTTGTTCTCTGTCTTGGATTTTGGTTGGGGTTTCTTTTTGGATTAGGTGGGTAATCTTCTTTCTTTGGAATCCATTGGCTGTAAGTACGTTGGTGAGAGTGTGTAGTTCGGTTTTTTGGTGTTGTTCATCGGCTAAGCATTTTGTTCTGGAGATGAGTGTCTTGGCTACGGAATTGATCTGTGCTGGGTGGTGGTGTGAGAGTGCATGTAGATAG
>NW_020769338.1:13605923-13673930 GCF_900518735.1 Pseudonaja textilis
TGGTGGTGTGAGAGTGCATGTAGATAGCGGTTTGTATGTGTTTTCTTTCTTCTTTCTTCAGAAGAAGAAACCAGGAGCCATGCCTTCTTTATCATAGTACCTGCTCTTTGAATAGCTTATTTTTCAAGATTTTTTATTTATTTATTTTATTTATTTAATTATGTCAATTGCTTACAAGATAATAGGCATAAGTAAAAAACATAGTTATGAATACACGGATACATATAAGAAAAATAAAAAAAAAGAAACAATAGGACAGGGACGGTAGGCATGCTAGTGCGCTTATGCACACCCCCTACAGACCTCTTAGGAAAGGGGTGAGGTCAACAGTAGACAGTCTAAGGCTAAAGTTTTTGGGGTTTAGGGAAGAAACTAAAGAGTCAGGTAGAGTGTTCCAGACATTGACCACTCTGTTGCTGAAGTCGTATTTCCTGCAATCAAGTTTGTTGCGATTAACCTTGAGTTTGTATCTATTGTTTGTATTTGTGTTGTTATGGTTGAAGCTGAAGTATTCATTGACAGGTAGGACATTGTAATGTATGATTTTATATACTATACTTAAATCGGACCGAAGGTGGCGTAGTTCTAGGTTGTCCACGTCTAGAATTTCAAGTCTGGTGGCATAAGGTATTCTGCAATGAGTAGAGGAGTGAAGAACTCTTCTTGTGAAATATTTCTGGACTTTCTCAACTGTGTTAATATCAGATACGTAATGTGGTGATGATGAGCTGTATTCAAGTATTGGTCTAGCAAATGTTTTGTATGCTCTGGTTATTAGTGTAATATTACCAGAGAAAAAGCTACATAAGATTAGGTTAACAACTCTTAACGCCTTTTTGGCTATGTAGTTACAGTGGGCTCTAGCACTTAGATCATTAGAGATGAGTACTCCAAGGTCCTTGACAGAGTTTGGATCATCAAGAAGGTCTTGACTATTCAGCCTGTATTTTATTTTCTGATTATTATTATTTTTTGCCAATATGTAGGACAGAGCACTTATTCGTTGAGATTTGAAGTTGCCATTTGTTTGACCATTTTGATACATAGTCAAGGTCTTTTTGAAGGGTAGCAGTATTGTCTGTGGTGTTGAATAGCTTTACATCATCAGCAAAAAGAACACAGTTGCTCTTAATATGATCACAGAGGTCATTTATGTAGAGTATGAAAAGAGTTGGTCCTAGAACACTGCCTTGGGGGACACCACTGTTGACAGGTCCAGAATTTGATAGGATGCTACCAATTTTGACCATTTGTTGTCTGTTTGACAGGAATGCTTCTAACCGGTTATGCAGGTGTCCAGAGATACTGTAAGATTTTAGTTTTAGGAATAGTTTGTCATGTGCCACTGAATCAAAGGCTTTATAGAAGTCTATGTAGATTGCGTCTATTGCTTTGCCCTGATCGAGTTGTATAGTCCATATGTTTTTGCAGTGTAAGAATTGCAGATTACAGGATAGTTTTTTCCTGAAACCAAATTGTTTATTAGAGAGTAGGTTGTTTGTTTCTAAGTGGAGGATGATGGATTGGTTAATAATTGATTCCATGACTTTACAGATGACGCAGCATAAAGAGATTGGTCTGTAATTTTCAACTAGGCTGGGGTCTCCCTTTTTGAAGATGGGGATGATCGTGGCTTGTGACCATAGTTTTGGCAAGGAACTGGTCCTGAAAGATTTTTCAAAGATTATGCTTAGAGGTTTGGATATGGCAGTGGATAGCTTTTTAAAGAAGTAGGCACATATTCCGTCCGGTCCAATAGATCGAGATAGTTTTAGATTGCATAGTGCTTTTTCAACATTGTCTTCTGTAAAATTGATATGTATTAGATCATTGTAGTTGTCTGTGGTTCGGCTAGGAAATATTGGGCATGATCCATTGCTGTTTACAAATACTGAGCCAAAGAATGTGTTAAAGAGGTTGGCTTTAATAGTGTCATTGTTGCAGTCTTTACCATTAGGTCCTTTCAGAGGTGGGATGGACTTTGAGTCTTTTAGTTTGTTGTTTATAAAATTGTAGGAAGCGCGGGTAGAATTGGTGCGTAGAAGGTTTTCTTCTTGTTTAATGTGATAATTGGTGCATTCAGTTTTTATCTGGTGGCATAAATTTTTTGGCTTTTGAAGTTGGCAACGTGACCAGATTTGTTTTTCTGCCAAAGTGATTTCTTTTGGGATTGAAGCTTCCTTATTGTTTTGGGAAATTTGTTTTTTCTGGTTTGGGGAGTTGTTAATGGTACATATAGTTTGATGACTCTTTTGACTTCAAATAAAAATATGTTGTAATGGTCTTCTACAGTATTGCATCCAGAGAATAGAAATTGCCAATCAAGGGATGAGAGATTGTTGTTTATAAGATCATAGTTGCCTTTTTTGAAGTTATAATTGGGGATTCCGTCGTTGTGATGATTTTTGTGTGGACGTATGTTGAGACAAAAGTCAATCATGCTGTGATCACTGTTGGAAAATGGTTTTTCAACTTGTATTTCATAAATTGAATTCAAACTATTGCAGAAGATGAGATTGAGGCAGTTGTTAAGTCTAGTGTTGTTGGTTTCTAGTTGTTCCTGTCCCAGATTTGTTACTGAATTGTAGAAGATTGCATGTGTGGGTTCAGTTGTACATTCGTTAAGGGTCCAGTTAATATGAGGTAGATTGAAGTCACCAAGAAAGATAAAAGCGTGTGGGCGTGTGGGCTGCCCATGTTAGCTTGTTTGCATGTTCGATATCATAATCAGGGGCTCTGTAATATAGTAAGAACCAAAATGTGATATTTAAGGACATTTCACGGACGATGGTCTCAGGAAAAGCAAGCTCCTGGGTAACATGGATGTTTTTTAGATGGAGGGACTTTTTATAGAAGATAGCAACACCACCTCCTCTATAGATTTCATGATCTGATCAGTAAACATGATAGTCTATTACTGTGGTAATGGAGTCAGGGATAGATGCATTGAGCCATCGAATTTAGCCTTATTTAGTAAGAGGAGAAATGCAGGTATTTTATTTACAAGGCTTCTTGCATTGAGTAGCTTGCATTTAAGGCCAGTTGTGGTTGGAATAGAGGTACTTAGGGGCATGTGTGCCTAGTTTTGAGAGATGTTAGATTGGTTGGGGTGGGGTTGGATGCAGAGTTGTGGGTTGTGTGACTTTCTTTTGATGAAATCAGCATGGTAGTCAATATATAGGTCCTTTTCTCCATTGTCTAGACGGTTTTTGAGTTCTGCACGGAGTTCACAGGAGCAGATTCTTTGTAGTATGGATAAATCTGGTCTTGAGCGAAGTTTTTTCTGGTTGGGATTGGTTTTTGCAATGGTGTATATTGTATGAATGAATATGCATTTAAGATTTGAGTGGCCCAAACCCTGTTAGCTTTAGATTTTAAAAACTCAGTTTTCCCCCTGATTACTGAGTTAGGGTGTCAAATGAATGTGTCTAGAAAAATGGCTTAGGATTATTTAACATGTGATTTTGGTCTTGATTTGTGATATTTTATTTTGTGTTGTAATTTTTTTTAAATTTTGTGTTAGCCATTCAAAATTGCATTTGCAAGTTGAGCAGTCAGATAAATCATTTAAGTAAGATACAATAAATAAAAATCATATCCATGACAAATAGAGAAATGCTGTAGATAGGAACTAAATGTGTAAAACCAGAATGTAATGTAATACTGTCAATTTCTTATTTGAATATTTTAACAAAATGTTAAACAATCTGAGACTGTTTATTATATTAAATAATGGAAATGTCAAAACTGAAGAAAAATTGAAAACTGACTTGAAATGTATTTCTTTAGGGAAAATGATCTCTCAGCAAAATAATGGAGATAGGATCATTCCACTCAGTTAATTCCAATGTAAGTGAACCATGTCATTTTTAATCGTAGTTTACTCATTTTTTCTCTTTCTTATTAGATTTATTTATTTGATTTATTAAAATATGATAGTGTTGGCATTAACCTTCTCCTTCTTTCTTTTCCTCCCTATACCCTTCCTCAATCTGATATCATTTATATAGCATATTCAAATTGGCTGCAAAGGCTTCAATTAAGGTGAACAGGTGTTAGGCGGTGAGGATAGAAGAGATCAAGATGTCCATTTCCTGCTTATTTTTCCATATTACTCTACTCAACTTCACAGTGGGGAGAAAAATAATAGGCAATTTACATTAGGGTAAATCATTGCCGAATTCTGTAATAAATCACTTTAGATAAGAAAACTTTTACAACTGTTTGTAGATATTAAGTCAATAATGAAAGAAACTTTGTTCCTGCTTTGTGCTTCTGCCAGCACATTGTCTAAAACATCTGCTCTCCCAATACATCACAAGCTTTAGTTGTTGCAGATAAGGCTAGTCCATAATAGAAGTAAATGTATTTTTAAATGCCAGGTCCTAAAAGAAGACATATCTACTTGGTATCTCATTATAAAGGAAATAGTTTTCATGTCACCCCATCAGCAGCTGGGCAGCTTTGAGGAGAGCTTGAAAGGTCACAATCCATACCTTTAACTAATTTACAATTTTTTGTATGAGAGGAAGAGTGGGAGGAGGAAAATATACATACCAGAAAAATCCATACCAGTGGTAAAAAATTATACGCTTGATTTTTTAACAATAAAAAAAAACTGAACCACTTTCTCACTTTCATTCCATTTCATTCTAGGCAGAAACGTCATCCTATACTTCTAGAACTATATAATGTAGAAAAAGTTCAGTATAAGCATATCTGTACATGATAAGTATATCTGTACATGATTAGTCTAACTCTGCATTCATTTTCTAAAGAGACTATTGCCTCCTTGAGCTAGAACTAACATAGCTAGACTATGAAAATCCACTCAACCCTGGATGTTTGGGTCCAAACCAGGAAAGTTACTAATTATCATTAGTAAATTACATACACCACACCCACTCCTTAAAAAAGCTGCTTCTTTGCCTTGGAATCATACTATAGCCTCATAATTCCACATTAAAAAGCATTTGAGTTAAGGAGGCACTGACTGGGCGTGGCAAGATACTTTGGAGCAAAAGTGCCTCCTAAACTCAAATACATATTTTCCTGAGTCATGTGTCATTCCAGGAACTGAAGGTTCAGCTTCAAGTCAACTCTGCTTCAGAAGATATAGCTTCATGCAACATGGTTGTCTACATTCCAAGGCACTTTTTAAGTCTGAGGTTCATAATTCTAATAATCATAGTCTGGCTTCAATTAAAACCCAAGAAATTAAATTAAGATTGGAATCTCTTCCATTGCTCCCCCTGCCCACCAACTGAACAATATAACAGGAGACCAGTAACACCAACATTCTCTAACAATAAAGTAACATCATCTCTGCATCCATCTCAAAATAATCTCCAAGAGAAGCAGGAAAGAAATTCACCATCATCTTTCAGAGAAGGAAACATTTACAAAATTTTGGCATAGTGTTACCTAAAACTCTCTCATCACCTTATAATTATATTTTGACAGAGACATTCTTTATCAAGCTTTTCATCAGTATCTGGAATCCTTCAGTTGTTGCCAGGCCCATAGCCTATGCCTGGTTTTAGCAGTGCCAGACCAGTAACCACTCTTTTCATTTCTAAGTGCCTCCAATCCAGTGGCTTTGCTGTACTGTGGAAATTAAAGGAATAGTCTGAGACAGGCACACTGATTATAGCCCATCAAGGCTTGCTACAAGTCATTTTGCCCAGAGGCTCCCTTTAAGCTGAATCCAACTTATATTTTTAAATACAACATTCTACTTTTCTGTTCAGAAAAAGTATTCCTTCCAAACCAACTTAATTAGTCCTATATGCAGCTTAAACCTGCTGACTCCTGCTTCATTTTTTTTTTTATCAAGAGCCAGCTAAAGATTAATATAGAAACTTATTGATAGTCCTTTTAATTCCTAGTATTCTGTTTGGAAGATTGGTAACAAATATAACATAGAGCTGACCATTCTCATTAAGGTTCTGGTTTAAGATAGGTTTTTACAAGAAAGAAGCATTCAAGGGATGAAAACTGGACTTTGTAACTCTTGATTTATTTCTAAAGCAATCTCATTTTAAAACCACAGAATTGTAGAGTTAGAAAGGACATTTAGGTCATTAAACCAGCCACCTGCTCAGGAAAGAAATTTAAATTAGGAACTGGTAGAACCAGCTTTCTCATTTATGGAATGATTTCTAAATATTGTCAGCCTTTGAATTGTTTCACAGATTTCTTTAAACTCAGCTATCAGTATTGACTATATTATTTGAGACAAGAGAAACAACTCTGCATCTAATCAAGAGAGGTTGCTGTCTTGGTGTTAAATTGATGTTTCTCAAGCTTGTCAACTTTAAGTTGTGTGGACTGCAATTCCCAGAATTCCCCAGGCAGAATGGCTTGATAGAGAATTCTGGGAGTTCAAATTGATACAACTTAAAGTTGAAAAATTTGAGAAACACTGATTTAAACCAACTCTACCTGTCCTGGCTATTTCTGGAAGAAGTTATTTTCCTCCTGCTTCTCCTTCTTTGACATTTAGCAATAGAGTAGGTGTAAACTTGTGTCATCATGGTGATGTCATGTGATGTATCACAACTTTTTTCCCTTTTGCTAAACTGGGTGTGAGTGTGGCCAGAATGTGACACATCTGGCCCATGAGTTTGCCATGAGCTGTGGGTTTGATAGCCCTGCAATAGAGGGTCAAGATTTTTCCAGATACCCCTGGGAAATGTAGCAATTAAAGTCCCCAGTGCTTATTGAAAGAGGTCAGTTACAATTACAAGTCAGTGAAACTTATGTTGGAACAAATATCCTTCTGGGTTCGGTTCCAAGCGGGAAAAAAAGACACTGGAAATATGGAGGCTGTTTGGAAATACGGTTTAATGGTGGACAGCACAACATGGCTTGGACCTCCAAAGTGAAAAGGATGATCACATGCTTCAATGTGTTGGGTGAATGAAAAGAAGGGGCAAGATGCTGAGAGACCCTTAGTTTTATACCCTCTGTTGGGCCTCACCTTAGTGTTTCCTGTTCCTGTGTAAGAAATGTATCCCATTGGCTGTCAGACTCCCAGGAGTGGGGTTCTTAGCTAACTTTGTAGGTTTTGTCTGGACCACATCGTTTCACCTGAGTGCTGGCTGATGCAACCTTCCCAGGGCCTGTAGTGAGATGGGTAGAGGGTTTTATAATGTAGAATACTATGGCCCAGGCCTTAATGGCCCACACATTAAAAAAGGTGGGGGGAGAGCTTCTGCCTCTCTGAGTTTCTACTTCTCTTTTAGGGGAAATAATCTGCATTTTTAATATTTCCTAGGATATTTCATTTTTCTAGGAGAGGGGTGGGTGCTAACTTCCTACACTTACATTGAAGCAGAGTTTGTCTTCAGTTGTACTGATATCCTACCTGAGGCTACATATCCCAGAACTGTGCTATTACAATCTATCAATCCATTTTTAATTATGATCACAGTGCTGAGATATTCCAAAAAAATCTGAGTTGAATTATTTTTAAATAACAGGATAAAAATGAAAGCAACCTGGAAACTACATCCAAAAAGATATTATGGTGAGGATATACTGTATCAAATTTACATGCAATAATGCAATTTTCCCACATTTCTTCAAACACTATAAATGGCCATCTAATAACTGAAATATTGGGGTCTATTCTTCCAGATTTGCAAGTGATATTGTGTGAAAGAGAAACTATCCTCCTCAAGCTATTTAATTCATGTCCCTTTATTTGAGAATCAAGGGGCCACAAGGTAATATATGAATCTCATGCAGTGGTTTGAAATGATAATTCTATCTTAATATGAGTAAGAGTTTCCATGACATGGCAAAGACAATGGATGATCAAGGAAATAGAATGAAAATTAGTAATTTTTATATCCTTGTTGGGCTGTGACTTTTCTTGCTTACACAAAAATCCTTGTTAATTCTAGTACAGAATTCTTTTTTTTTTGTAAATTTTATTTGAGTTTTCACAAGGAGAAAAAAATACAAATAAAACATCTTTTTTGAAAGTAGCATAATCCTGGGTTACATTTCTTTGTACAGACACAAATTCAGGTTCATGCTCATTTTTATATTCTATTCCATGTCTTATTATTATTTTACATTTTCTGTGTAGCTTCTCCCCTCTTTTAATTTTCTCAATTTTATTTTAATGATCTCATCTCAATTCAAATAATTGTATTTATATTTTTTTGTCCTGTTTCAATTATCTATTATCTTTTCTCATTAAACAAAATTTTTCCTATAGTTACTGATTGGAGTATGACGCCTTTATATCTTTTATCCATTTAACTCTTATTTAGGCTTCAATATATACCCTAAAGTTATAACATTCAATATAATACATAACTTCCATTCAGATTCTGGTTGGTACATTCTTAAAATACACACTATATTCTTTTAAAAAGAAAAAATTATAAATGTATGTAATTAAAACAACACATTCCATTCCAATTCAATTCTATCATTAATATTAATGGTCTTAACTTCTTTAACATTACTTTTCAATTAAATATCATACTTCTATGGGAACAATTATAAGCTTTCCATAATTAATTCCCCCCTCTCTTCACTTACATTTTTTAAAACATTAACTAATTAAAATGTTCCCGTTCCTTCCTAATTCAATTTTCTCATTTATTTTATTTCACTTATTTTATTCACAAACATTTCACTAAATTACACTATTTTATCCCTCATTTTAATCATACATTGTTTCCAATTTTCTAAAGTTATTTCTATTACTAATATAACAATACAATCTTATGTACCTTTACAGAATCCCTTTTTCAGTTAGATTTTCACCCATTATCTCTAAATAGGTCCTGTTTCTCTATATCTTGTTCCGGTCCTTTGTAACTTCTTTTCCTTTCCTTCTTCCCTCTCTTCTTCTCTCTCCCCTTTTTACCCCCTTGTCTCTCTACCTCTATTTCTCTCTTCTGTATTCCCCTTTTCTGTTGCTTTCCAGTATTATACTTATTTTTCAAATTATTTTTCTTTTCTTTGGTTGTTTTTTTAAGTCTTAAATTCTCCATTCTCTTTTCCCCCTTTCCTTTTTCTTCCCCACATAAAATTACTTGTTCATTAAAGATGGCTTCTTCTTTGTCCCAGTCTTCTTGTTTTGCAGACGTTTCTTGTTGTTTCTCATAGTTCCAAATCTCCATTTCTAAGAATTGAAAAATGAAACCAAAAGAACCCTTCCCTTCTTGTGCATCTTCTTTGTACTTTTTAAGTTCCATTTTCAATTCATCCAGAAGTGGTGCCACTGTATAAATTTTTAAACAACCACCCAATTAATTTTAATCATTCAAATGTAATAACCAAGAATCCAAAGATCACCAAAGAATCCAAATACACGCAAGCTGTTTCTTTTTGCTCTTTTTTTTCACTTTCTCTTCCTGGGGTTACTGTTTAGTTACAAAGTTTCAGTTAGAATGTATCTTTTAGAAGTCTTGTTGAAGTTTTATTGTAGATTCTTTTTAATTCCAGGCAGTCTCCTCCATCTTCCAGATCCTGCCCTTATTCTTTTTCTCTCCCTTCCTGCTTATGAAAAAAAAATAGTGTCCAGAAATCTTTATTATCCCTTTGGCATTTTGTTTTATTTTCAGCTTAATTGCCTATTAATGTCAAAGTGGATTTTTCCGATTTCTTATTTAAGTCTCTTAGTTGTCAGTATAGGGAAGGAGAGAAAAGGGAAAAAAGCCAAACCTTTCCCTTTTTACTGTCCTTTGCTGGTTCCAGCTCTTCTTTGGGAGCGATGTTATTTTTTTGTAAGTATAAATTCCAGGGTACCTTAGTTGTTGCTTTTACAATTTAACCCAGTCAGCCAAAGCTTTCACTTCTTATCTTCCTTCCGCACATTCTTTTCCAGTTGAGTTCTTCTTTGTGGTGGCCATTTCTGACCACCACTGCAACCGCCTTCAGGAAAGGTAGTAATGGCCAGCTGAGGAGGAGAAATGCAGCTCTCCTCAACCCTGCTGGTGGTCTCCCCCCACTTCACCACCTCTACAGGGTGGCTTAGCTGCAAAACCAGCCAGCTTGGGGCACTCCAGCAGCGAGCCCAGACCGAAACCGCATACAATCGCGGATTTCTGTCTGTCGCCAAAGAGACTTCAAAACAGAACTCCAGTTCTAGTACAGAATTCTGTCCCTTGTGACTAGATTGCCCATTTAATGCCAAAGAAAGGTTTAAAAGAGAAGATAATCAGATTTTGCATTATAATTCATTCATGTACCATGGCGATTAAAAGTACATTTATCTTCTACAGACTCCACCATTTGTATCTAGTCTAATACAAGGAAATTAAACAAATGTTAAATATTTCAAAACCATGAGGAAGAAGTGCAAGGAAAAGAAAAATACAAAACTCTTAGAAGCAAAAATATCTTAGAAAAATAGGTCTTGATTTGCTATGCATTGATGTCATATAATAATGCCTTGGCCTAAATGTCTTTCAGTGTTTTAACCAAATTACCCTTTAAAATTACCAGCCAACTGCCAGATGCTTTCCTCATTTATGTCTTCTGTAATTCAAATTCCTTCTTAATTTAAACAAGTGAGATGCTATAAATGTCTCCTTAGTTTAAAAGAAACAGACATACATCATAGTTTGGCAGAAGAGTGTCAAGCATTTATTGGGTCATACAGGCACAGCCCCAGAGCTCATGGCAACCTTGCAGGATCTCTTAGTAAGGAGTGGATTGTCGGGGAGCAATGCACAAGTCACTTATAAACATTTCTGGGAGCCAACTGGGATAGTGAAGCTTTCCTTCCTTCCTAATTTGGAATCTTTCCTTCCTTCCTAATTTTGATGGGAAAAGATAAGCAAATATGACATATGCATAGTAACCGATCATTTAAGTTTTTTACTTTTAATTTTGGATTAAAATACATTTGTATTTTTTATACAACATTTTTGGATAGTTCTGTATGTAGATAATATTATGGTAAGAAATTCCCATCAAATGTTGCATTGTCAGCATATTATTCATGATATTACTATGATATGAATCCTGTTTTAAATTTTCAGGAATGATTACGTCAGGATATTTAAAAAAATTGAGACACAATTAATTTTAATAATAATGATGATATGATTGTGATTTATCAGTTCTTTGTGTAGACTTAGTACAAATAAAGAATGCTTCTAATCTCCTTAAAAAACAAGCTGTCATATATGTGTTAATCTGCCAGAAATGATCTCTATTATCTTTTATAATGTTCTTCCATTATCCCAAGTAGCAATAAATGATAATTTAATGCAAGAAAGACTTTACTCCTTCAGAAAAGGTAGCCAAGGGGTATTGCAAAAAGTATTAAGTCAATACATATATTGTTTGTAAGATATTGTCTTGTTTTCATTATGCCTATTTTTAACTTGTCAGATAAAACATAAAATGTCCATATAGATTAGGAAAAGGAGTAAATTCAACCCTCCCATCTGAAAAGAAAAGACAATTATCTTTTGTCTTTTTCCCATATTTACATTTCCAAATCCTGCTGCGAAAATGATTTATTAAACATATTATTGTGCACAATTTTTTAATTTTATAAGTTAGGAGTGGAGGAATACAGAGACAAAGGAAACATTGACTGTAGTTACCATTTGTAAATGTATTTAACAATGCTGGATAGATAAATACTCTATGTTAATTGGGTACATGGTCCAGATCAGGACATTCTGGCACCTTTCTTTTCTGGAGTAAAAATTTTAAGTTTTCAATGTATCTTTTAATTTATAGCTAACATCACACATAATTTTTCTCAGAAAAGTTATATAACACAGTTTGTTTCTACCGTAATATTATTTTTATGGTTCAAATAGAGATAGAATTAAGGGTGCTACACAATCCCACTGAACTCTACTGCTCTGCAGTTATTTAAACATACTATATATTAGTATCTAGTGGATTAATAGAATAATGTTAATCAAAATTAATTTAAGAACCATTAATTTTAACAGGGTTGCTATAACCATACTGACTTTATATCTAGGACATTCTTTTCATTATGGAAGCCAAATACTTCTGTGCAAACATATACATAGCATTATAGGACTTTGAAAACCAGTGAGGATCAGCAATATATATTCGAAGTTCCAAAGAGAGAAATTTGTAGCTAAACTGATTCAGAAGTAATTTTTTTTTGCCTTCCAAGACACCTACTGTAATCCTAGATGTTTAGATTATAAAATATTGGTTTAAGATCTCAGAGATAATAATTAGGTCTGTTGTATAAGTCATCATGGTAGAGGCAGAGAAAATTGTTGCAACTGATAGCTTCCTTGGTAAAAAGCATAACAGGGTAAATAAAAGTAATAATTTTTCTGTTTAGAGGACCACATAGAGATTCATTGGCCACTAGGATACTTAAATCTGCATAAGGGTCAGAGAAGTAGGGAAAGACAACATTTTAAAAATATGAGATCAAATGATGAAAAGGAGTAGCAAAGGAAAAGACTTTTTAAGCTCCTATAGTAAGATCCATGTTACTGTCTTTTATGACTTCTTTGTTTTTTAAAAAATCATACTGTCTATCATCAGCAGATATAAAAAGTCTACACACCCCTGTTAAAATGCCAGGTTTTTGTGGGACTTTTAGAGTGGCAGGACAGGAGAACGGAGGTGAAGAAGTCTGGTGCAGGCTTCGAACACCTTTTCTGGCGTCAGGAGCGATCCCCCAGGGATACATGAACCCCGGAGAGGTTCGTGTCAACGTGGAGATCCTCGAGCTGCAGAGGGGGGAAGGCAACTCCCCGACAGTGAAGAGGGAAGCTCCCGAGCTCGGCGCTAAAGAGTAAGCTGTCATTTTATGGCAGCTTCCAATCCGGTCTGCCACTTGAGTGAATAAGCAAAGCAGTGACAGCCTGCGAGATCGAGTAACAGGAACAGAGAAACGGTTTATATCTTGGATTCTTTGAAGTCTGAAGGGAGTAGAATGACAGAAGAATGATAGCATAAATTCTTCTCTCCTGGTTGTGATAAGCACCTCTTGGAAGTCGGGCGGAGAGCGGCCAGAAAAGCAATTGGGAAAACTTTATCCTGTGAGGGGGAAGCTTTGGGGAAAGACGGAGATTGCTAAAACCTGGAGATTGGAGATCCGGAACTGGTCTGAGCACAACATGACTATTACATCTACTTAATATTGGGGAGAAGATAAATTGAGCATTATATTGGACTTTGGAAGATTTGTATGTGGATTTAAAAGTTGGAAAGCAAAGAAAGAAGCAGCAGCAAGAGGAAGAAGCCAGAGGCGAACAGAACGCTGGGAAAGACGGTTTTGGGACTGCAGATTAGTCAGCACATTTCACCATTTGCTGATTGGAAGGCTGAAAAGAAACCTCTAGCTGGAAGATGGAACTTTAGCTCACCCAATTTGCTCTCTTTATTACGTGGTACTACTTAAGTTTACTAAGTTGGCACTATTTTCTCTTTAAGATGACTTCCTTGTTGTTGTTTGTTTGTTGATTTTCTGAAGCTGTGGTAATCTCTCTTCTACCCCTTCTCTTATTATCTTGCCCCTTGCCTCCCTATTGTATCTCCTAAATACTTTACATAATTTTACTTACTGGGGGTGGGGGGAAGAGGAGGATACACTATTATCAAAGAGTTAAGAGTTTACTGTTGTAAGTATTAATAGTAAAAAGGGATAAACTTTGTTGATATAATCTATTTATAAATTATTTAGACTACTTACGACATTTAAGATTAATTCCTTAAAGTGTTAATTGATGTACTATTGTTGACCAATTTTCTTATTACATTGACTAGAATATTGTTGCAGATCTCTATTTATGATATAGGGGAAAAGACTGTGGAGTGAGATATAAAATTGAAATACGTGAATAGTCTTTCAAGTACAGGACCCAAATACTGAATGGTGATTTGGGATAATATATTTAAAATTGTGCATCAACAAAAACAAATACTTAGAGAGATGACATCCACAACAACTATGGCCTTAAAAACAGGAAAGAAGGCTATCCCGACCCTATCGACTACGTTGACAGCCACCCCACCAACATCTCAAAAAACTATTGAGGAGTCTTTAATAGGGGAAAAGCAGCCCAATGTCCCCAATATTAATATACAAACTTCCATATTAGCCTTGCAGGAAGCTATATCTAAAATGCAAGAAATGATGATTAAAAATCACAAGGAAACTAGAGCAGATATAAGCGAATTGAAAGATGAGATGGGGAAACTGAAGGCTGAAATGAAAGCAGATATAGCGAAGGTGGAGGGTAAGATAGGGTCTCTACAGCAGGCCATGGAGAGAAACGAAGTGAAAATAAAAGATATAGAGAGTAGAACAACACGCATGGAGACTAACTTTGAAAGGATGGATGAGGAATTTAAAAATGTACTTAGAGAAACGGAAGACTCTCTGATCCACCTCGAGATGGACAAAGCAATGGCGTATTTAAGATTCCAGAATGTGGCGGAAGCCAAAAATGAAGAATTAGAACATTTGATGGCAGAAATATTGACTGAATGGCTAGGAAAGGAAAAAGATGATCTAATTAAAGAGTTTGATGAGGTATATAGGGTTAGCACAAGCTACGCCAGGCGTAACAACTGTCCAAGAGAAATTCATATCCGCTTCTCTAGGAGATGTCTGAGGGATTTAATTTTGAAAATGTCTAGGGAGGAAACAATATCATATAAAGGCAGAGAAATTAGGATTTTAAAACAAATTCCAAAGAGAGTGAGGATGATAAGACAAGATTATAAATTTTTAGCTAATGATTTAAATAAAGAAGGAATCCATTTTAAATGGCTAATCCCGGAAGGGATGTTAATTACATGGAAAGAGAGGAAAATCAAAATAGAATCGATAGAACAGGCCCAAGTTTTTCATTAACAGCTCACAGATAAGAATAGTCAACCCACCAAAGAAGAACCTAAAACAAGACCACAGGAGGTCCGATATTATCACAGAACCCAAAAGGAACGACTTTCTCCAATTTCAGGAAGTGATAATCCACAACATGGGAGAGAAGAGCAAATTCCACAACAACAACAACAAGAGAACCGAATCATTACTAGGCAAAAATCTAAGCAGAAGTAGATAAATGGTGGAGGGGAAGAAGTTGCTCTCCATCAATATAAACGGATTAAATTCATTATTAAAAAGAAAAAGGATATTCTCAAAACTTATTCAACATAACGCAGATATAATATGTCTTCAAGAGACACATATTTCGAAGAATGACGAAAGACATCTAATTTGTCCAAAATTAGGTAAACTTTTTACAGCACCGGCCAACCAACACAAGAAAAAAGGAATTGCAATTTATGTAAAACAAGATGTAAAGGCAGAATTAATCTGGTCGGATCCTGAAGGAAGAACTCTGGTTATACAAGTTTGGATAAACCACATCACATTTTTACTTGTAGCAATCTATGCCCCAAATGATGACCAGGGGAAATTTTTTAAACACCTTCACCAAAAAATAGTAGGCTTTGAAAAAAGAAACATTTGCTTGATTGGCGATTTTAACTCCATTGCAGACTACCAGAAAGACCATAGTAATATGGGGAAAAACAAGAAGGGGAAAAGGGAACTTTCTGCGGCATGTAAGGAAATGTTGAGAGAGTTAAATTTAAAAGATCTATGGAGGGAACGGAATCTTGAAGGAAAACAATTTACATATTATTCTAACCCACATAAGACTTGGACCAGAATAGATATGGCTTGGATGGATTTGGACTTGGCTAATGAAATAAAAGAAATCAAAATTCTACCGAATGAATGGGCTGATCATAACCCAATACAGCTAATTTGGAGGGATAGGAGACGAATAAAAAAAAGATGGACACTAAATAACCAAATTGTAAACGAAGAAGAGTATATTAATAAACTGAAAGAGGAGCTAAACTATTTTCTAAAAGATAATAATAATGAAACAACTTCAAAACAGAACATTTGGGATACTATGAAAGCATTTATAAGAGGCACAACAATTTCCTATAATGCTATGAGAAACAAGAGAATTTATGCCCAACAAAACGCGTTACAACAACAAATCCAAGACTTAGAAACACAATTACAAAAAACCCCTAAGACTCAAGGACTACAAAATCAGTTAATACTAGCCAAACATAAGCTGAATTTAATTGAACAAGATAAAATAGAAGTTAGCTTGAGAAGGTCCAAACAAAATTATTTTGAACACGCCAATAAACCAGGAAGATGGCTATCTTATAAACTTAAAAAAGAAAAAGAAAAGAGATTGATACACCAATTAATAGACGAGAAAGGCATCCCACAACATGAGATTGAGAAGAAAAAGGATATTATATTAAACTATTTCCAAAGATTATATAAAAAAGAAGAAATCAATGAGGATAAAATAAGAACTTATCTGGAGAATACGAATGATAAAACAATAGGGGAAGGAGACAAAGAATTACTAAATAAGGATATTACATGGTCTGAGTTAAAATCTGCAATGGAAAATCAATGTAATAATAAATCCCCTGGTCCAGATGGGATTCCAGTAGAATTGTATAAAGCCACAATAGATTTAGTAGGGCCTCTGATGCTGGAAGTGTTTAACGAAGTACTTTCGGCTGCCAAAATGCCAGACTCATGGAGGGAGGCGTTGATTGTGTTAATTCCGAAGGAGGATGTGGATGCCAGATATATCAACAATTATAGACCAATCTCACTTTTAAACGCCGATTATAAATTATTTACCTCAATTATTGCGAATAGAGTAAAACAAGTTTTAAATTTATACATTCATGAAGACCAAAATGGTTTCCTTCCATTCCGCCAAATTAAAAACAATTTAAGAACCGTTATTGACGTCTTAGAATATTATGAAGCTCATCCAGAGAAACAATTTACACTCTTGTTTCTAGATGCGGAGAAAGCATTCGATAACTTACATTGGCACTTTTTAATACAAAAAATCTATAACATGAATCTGGGCACTAAATTCGAGAATATTATCACAACAATTTACAATACCCAACAAGGCAATATACTAATTAATGGTGAACAAACAGGCCCACTAAGCATTGAAAAGGGCGTTAGACAGGGTTGCCCTCTCTCACCCCTCTTATTTATATTTGCTTTAGAATCATTGTTAACGCGGATAAGACAAAATCCTGAAATCCAAGGGGTTAGGGTCAAGGCAGAGGAATATAAATTACAGGCGTTTGCAGACGATATGGTTTTCTTCCTAGAGGATCCCATGGAAAAAGGACATAATCTAATAAAAGAACTAGAACAATATGGTTCAGTAGCAGGATTAAAGATCAACAGAAATAAGACAAAATTACTGACTAAAAATCTAACAGAGAACCAGAGGAAAGAATTAGAAAAAACCATGGGGATACAGGCAACAAAAAAGGTCAAATATTTAGGCATATGGTTAACACCACATAGTAAATCACTCAAAGAGAATAATTATGATAAACTGTTACAGCATATTAAGAAAGATCTAGAATCTTGGAATAAGTTGCAGCTTTCTTTACTGGGCAGGATTGCCACAATCAAAATGAACATTTTACCAAAACTCCTTTACTTATTCCAGACAATCCCAATAAAATTATCAAAAAATTTTTTTGATGATATAAATAAGGTAACTCTTAAATTTATTTGGCAAGGGAAAAAAGCTAGAATCAGTATTAAGGCCTTACAAGATGCAAAAAGTAGAGGTGGGCTAGCGCTTCCAAACTGGGAATTATATTATTGGGCAGCCAACTTACTATGGTTAAAAGACTGGGTCAATTTACGGAATAAAAGAACTCTAGCCTTGGAAGGGCACGACCTTCAGAGAGGATGGCACGCATTTCTATGGGATGTGGGGAAAACTAAACAGGCGTACTTTCATAGACATCTTATTAGAGATTCACTATTAACTAATTGGAAAAAAATATGTAAAAAACATTATTTAAAAATTCCGATTTGGCTTTCAACAATGGAGGCAATGGTTCATCCCAACAATTTGGATATAACAAAAACGACTAAATATAAAGATTTATTAGATCCTTTAGGAAAATTAAGAACTCGACAGGACTTACAGGAACAGGGATTTAAAATTGATCAGTGGTTATATATACAAATCCATAGTAGATACAAACAAGATATCAAAGAGTTTGGAATCTATAGCAAATTACAACACTTAGATAAAATCTTATTAGGATCAAATAAAAAGAATATCTCTAAATTTTATAAATATTTATTGGAGGTAGAATTAGAGCAAGAGATAGTGAAAGGGAACATGATAATGTGGAGTAGGAATATTGGAAGAAGCATTACATTAACAGAATGGGAAAAGATCTGGAATAGAATCATTAAGATTACGAAATCCGCGGCGTACAAAGAAAATATGTATAAAATGTTATATAGATGGCACTTACCCCCTTTGAGGTTAGCGAAAATGAACCCAAACTCTAGTCCAAAATGTTGGAAATGTAAAAACATAGAGGGAACCTACTTTCATATGTGGTGGACCTGTAAAGAAGCCCAGAAATACTGGCAAAAAATTAGAAAATGGCTGGAGGAGATAACCAAAGATCAAATTGAATATAAACCAGAGTTCTTCCTACTAGGGATTTCTGATAAACATTTTCCTAAAAAGACGAAATATATAATAATTCATATTCTAACTGCGGCCAGATTAGCATTTGCTCAGTGCTGGAAATCATTCCGTTTACCTACAGATCAATTGGTCATTCAGAAAATATGTGACTGCGCAGAAATGGACAATTTAACCATAGCTCTTAAAAATAAAGAGTCTTCAGCATTTGATAATAATTGGAATGCATGGTATAATTGGTTATATCAGAGATAAACTGTTCAATGAGCATAAATAAGCATAAATATCCATAAATAGCGATAAGATGTGTATATTTAAAGTAAGAGAAGAATTGGAGAATTGGATCTTGTAGACTGTCAAAAAGAATATTTGTCTGGTTTTAACGTATTTTCTTTTTTCTTCCGTTTCTTTGTTTTTTGTTTTTTTGTTTTTTTTTTCTCTCTTTTATACTCCTTTTTCTCCTTTTTCGGTCGCAAGACCGAGCGCTTGTTTTTTTTTTTTTTTTTTTTTCCTCTCTCTTTCTCTTCTTTCTTTCTTCTTTTTCTCTCTCTGTTTCTTATGTAATGTTGTTATGTTATTTTTTTAATTGTAAATTCAATAAAATTTATATGCAAAAAAAAAAAAAATGCCAGGTTTTTGTGATGTAAGAAAACCAGAGCAAGATAAATCACTTCAGTTTATATGTTATGAGCCAGGGTGGTGCAGTGGTTAGAGTGCAGTACTGCAGGCTACTTCTGCTGACTGCCAGCTGTCTGCAATTTGGCAGCTCAAATCTCACCAGGCTCAAGGTTGACTCAGCCTTCCATCCTTCTGAGGTCGGTAAAACGAGGACCCAAACATGCTGACTCTATAAACCACCTAGACAGGGCTGTAAAGCATTGTAAAGCGGTATATAAATCTAAGTGCTATTGCCAATATAACATACAAGATGTACAATTCAATTGAAAAATAAACTGAAATCTTTTCAGGAGCAAAAGCAACAACAAATAATGTGGAATAATGTCATTGCATAAGCATGTGCATAGTCACATAAGTAGGGATGTGGCTGTGTTCAGAATTAACCAATCACATTCAAACTGATGTTAAATACGTAGTTGTCAGTACACACTTCTCATTCTGAATTAAAGTAGCTCCGATCAAGCCCATGTAAAGTTCAGTTGTTCTAGTAGGATTTTCCTGATATTTAGTCATTTGTCTTCTATAGTAAAAGCCATGGTCTTCAAAGAGCTTACAAAGCATCAAAGGGATCTTCTCATAGTTAGAATGTATCAGGAGAAGGGTTCAAAACAATTTCAAAGGCTGGATGAACCATGGAACAGAAAAAGAATGGGACTTACTATTTTCAGCAAAGGCTTTTGGGGGTTTTGGAGAATTTTTTTTAAATGGCAATGAAGACAAGTAACCCCTGAGACAGAAACTGCTCTTATTTCTACCCCTGAGCTTCTTAATATGCTCAATGCCGAAATATCATGAAATCAAGCCATCAAAGTTCAGTAGTGAAATGGCAGATTTTGGCTATTATATTCCCAAGAATTCACATGTAGGATAGGGATTTTTTCCCCCATGGGTCTCATTTACCAACTTACTTCCAAAACTCATGCAATTTAAAATTATGTATTTAAATCTGTATATCAATCTATACATTATTGCCATATCAGTATTACCCAGCAAACTTCCCTCTTTTAAAAAACTTTTAATTTTATTTAAAAAAAATTAAAAGATGAAACTCCAGCAAATTTTTAAAAAGCAAAGAAAAAACACAAAACAAACAATTTTTAAAAGGTGTATTAAAAAAGAAAAAACCCAACACATATACATATATTATCTCCCAGTGGAATACTGATCAATACATTAATACAATATTAGTTTCTCACTCCATGCAAAACACGCTGAGATTTTTTTAAAAAACTACCGTCTATCTGAAAATTATTAACATGTCATTCATATACGACATTAATGGCAAAATAATTAACAGAAAGAACAATAATAATAAAAAAGCCAAAGTTTAAAGTTTCAAAACCCACTGTTAACAAACTGTCATCGTAATCAAGTCATATAAAATTTACCATGGCATTTTATTTATCCCAAACCATCCCAACAGTTAAGAGTAATTCATTCTGGGTCAAATATCCACATCTGTGTTTTAATATCATTTCTTAACAACTGATGCCTAATTAAATATAAAAATTCAGTCTCCCTGATCTATCTTCCCAACAAAGTCCAGATGAAAGTGATTTCCAATTAAATGTGACAGAACTATTCCCCAATGTTCTTCATTCCTACTAAGAAAAACCAATTGATCACTTCTCCATTCAGACAGCTCCTGCTATTGTAAAATAATGCAGGCTTGAACTTCAGGTAGGAGTATGCAATCACCTCTGTATAGTCCATAACTCTTTCTAGACTTCCTAATGGGTCTGCAGATGTTGAATCGTATTTCTTTTGTGAATGTAATTATTATTATTATTACTTAATCAAACTTTTTTTAAAAAAAGGTTTCAACAAAAAATTTCATGTTACCATAAAGTCTTTTTCTGGATATCAACCATCCTTAATTTTCTATAATCTGTTGCTTGATGTAACCTAGCCTGGAAACAAAAAAATGCTGAACCAGAAAAAACCAGGAAAGATTTTTTTTCAATCCAAGATTAAAAGAAACATAAAAAAAAATAAACTTCCAAGTATTTTGCAAATTTAAAAAATTCAAAGATCGTCTGGTGAGAGTCCAATATTAATGTAAATTAAATAAAATCACTTTCACCATCCAGGGACACACTGTGTTTTCTTATGGAGAAATGCAAATTATTCAAATTAACAGCATAAATCAAAGGTAATAACAGAAGAAAAGGAACAGTAGAGTCCAGCAGGGGGTTAAATAAATCAGCAATCAGCCTGCTTTAAAGATAAAAAGCAGACTAAAACAGAAAATTCAAAAAGCAAAGTTAAAACTCAGGCATGTTTAAGAAAATGAACTTTCAAAATGAAGATAGATAACCAGTGACTTTCCAACCACTACCAAAGGGAACTGGAATCTACAAGACTTCCTTTCCCAGACAGGTCCATGACTATCCAAAAGCCATTTTGGGTCATTCCTAAGTGTTTCTCATTCAAATCCAGGGAACAGTACTGCCAGAGAACCAGCTTTGCAGCAAAATCATCAGATTTTTGACAAGAGAGAAAAGACCTCTTACTGTTCAGTAGCTATCTTAGGCAGGAGCTTTAAACTCCCCTAGTCCCTGTAAACATGTCAAGACACACGGTATATCTTGTATAATACTAGGTATTATGTACCAGATAATAAAACTTTTAAAAATCTATATGGAAGGAAATTGTGGAAATGGTAAGGTACTGGTCCTGTTAAATATATTGGACATGGACCAGGAAAACAAGGCCTCCCTTGAATATGCTAGTCTGTCTCAACCAGATCAATTGTTGATCAGTTTATAGTATGTATGTGTATATGAGAGAGAGAAGAGAGAGAGAGTGGGAAGGAAGAGAGAGGGAGCTTCATCAGAAGAAAGAGCTTTCCAAGTTTTTCCTCTTTCACAAAATTCTCGAACTTAATATTTCAGTGTTAGTTTTCTCTCTAGAACCTTTGTATTGTTGCTCCAGAAAAAAATTCACAGTGATCCTTTAAAACCCCAAAAGCTTTAACCTTAAACTGTCTACTATTGACCTCACTCCTTTCCTAAGAGGTCTGTAGTGGGCGTGCATAAGCGCACCAACGTGCCTACTGTCCCTGTCTTATTGTTTCTTTTTTTTCTTATATGTATCCATTTCAGGTATTCATAATTATACTTATACCTGTTACCGTATAATCACTTGACAAAATAAATAAACAAAAAATAATAAATAAATAAAAATAAAAGATAAATGTGACATAGTTGCATGCCCATTTTGTTAAGTTATTAAGGTTTGTTATGATGCTACATACTTTGACTTCAACTACAGCATGAAATATGGCAGAATACGATCAGAATAGGACTGTTGAAATCAATCAATGATGGAAGGGATGGGATAAACATCTTTACATAACAAAGCCATAGGTAACTATGAGATGGATGACTCATAAAGTACACTATTGACAAAGTTTTATCAGTTATATTTAGCCTATCTTTGTCTTTCAACCACTTTAACATTAAATATGATAAGATAGATACTTTTCATCATGCAAATAAAGATATGAACACCTAGCAGGCAAAATTTGTCTCTGAGTGAGAAAGTGAGTTTATATGTAAACATTTGCCATGATCTGTTTATAATGCTTAACATAAAATTTTTGGAATAGTTCTACATTTGACATATAATTTAGTCTTCCATTTATTAAGTATTTAAGGGCAGAGAACGCTGCATTAATTTTCTTTATTTCAATGTTTTCCTTTTTAAGAAACTGCTAAAACTGCTTCCTTTACAGCAAGCCATCCATACATAATCCTCCATAGGGTTTGAGGGGGAAACCCTGAAGCTAACATTTTCAGGGTTTATAAATTGGTTTGATTTATTTCTGTCTCTAAGGCCTAAAACCATTTATTAAAATAACAAAACATTCTCCAATGCTGGTGATGGAAGAACAAAGTCTCCCCGTTGACTGTGTGGTGAAGGTTGACAGATGGCCAAATGGGGTGATAGATTTGATTTTAATATGTCTTAAGAGAGCAAATGAACCAAAGGCAATCTTCCTCTCATGTGAAAAGTTGGATTTTTGTGTGGCTTGTCTGCAACACTGAAGTGCAATTCTCACAGCACTTCATTGATTTTCCAATCAAGCATTACCATTCAGATGGCAAAAAACAGGGTCACATTACTTTTATAAAGGTTTTCCTCCCTCCAGCAGCAATTTCTCTGGAAGAGCTCGCAAGAAATAGGGTGCAGGATTCACCTGATTCAGCTTATTCGGTTTTTCTATATTCTGCCATTTGGCTGTAAACTGAACTTTGCAGAAAACAAGGCAATTTGGTCAGGGAAGACACTTCATCCCAAACAGTATGAAAATAAAACTGCAGACTTCCCAAAGAATATTGTGTTATCTTTGAAGACTGAAAAGAATGCACCTGACTGGAGATACTTTGGTATCACCTACGGTTGCATAAAAGTGGCATGCAATAGGATACCATGAGATTGTCAGTGAAGTCCTAAGCTTAAATTTAATTTAACTTGATTTTTATCTCGCCTTCCAGTGACAATGGTTTTAAAAGAATGAATGTTGATGATTTTTCTTATGATTCAAGCACTTAAAGAGTGGGGTGGGGTTAGTTGTAAGAGAAATGTTAGCAGATTAAAAAAGAAAGAAATGTTATGACCCATTCAAGTGTATTTACTGTGCTATAGACCTCGAGAATTAATAAGTATCTGTTCCTAACTATAATAATGCCAAAATATGACATTACATATAAGTATGTAAAGAGTAGCATTTAAGCAAAGATAGATCAGTGATGGAAATAATGAGCTCAGTGAGATAAAACAATCCATTCTGACTAAAACTAAAATTACTTCTTTAGTTCCTTTTTTCCAAACTTGTAAAAGCAGCATTATTTTGAATTGTTTAAAAATGTAATATGGTCCCTTAGGCCATCATTTGGCTTTATAGCTTTAAAACTTTAAAAGTAATATAAATTCCGTGAGTAGTGCTTGGTTCCTGTTGTTTTCATAGACACTTTTAAGTCCTTTTCTTGTCAGCAATATGCAAGTAGTTTGCCATTATCTTCTTCTTGAATGTATTTATTTGCTGTTGGTTTTGTTGACTTCCCAGGCTGATCTACAACCATGGGAATTCTTGGCAGTCTCACAAGTAAGAATGAACCTGATCAAATCCTATTCATCTCTTTAACTTCAGCTTTAGTCCTGCTAGAGATCCCAGCTTTTCTGACTTTCTCTATAGTCCACACTCATTTTAATTATCCTCTGCTTTAAAAACAAATCTCAAATCCACAATCTACTAATATGGCCCTTTCAACATAAAAAACAATCTTGTTGATAAATCTTAAATAACACAGAGAGAAGCTTTTAAGCATTTTATGACCAATGATTCCCCCTCAAATCCTGCTGCACTGCCTCATTGTGGTAAGGATATGTTCCTGGATCAGCACAATGCCAGGACTTCATATCTCTTGAGAAGTTTTATAATGCTGGGAAAAATAAACAGGAAGAGAAAGAGAAAAAGAAAGCAACCTCAAGAATAGCAAGATGGATGGATACAATTATAATGGTGTAGAAGAAGTCATGCTAGCCACATGACCATGGAATTATCATCAGACACCGCTGGCTCTTTGGCTTAGAAATTGAGATGAGCTCCACTCCCCTAGAGTCGGGAATGATCAGCACGTTTGTGCGAGAAGAACTTTATCTTTACACTGAGAAGACCTGAAGGACCAGGTTGGGAGATAGATCATTCTGGAGAAATTATACCTAGGTAATCTTAAGAACTGATAGACCATCATCACCATCTTCATCACTGTTGTTATTGTTGTCTTCTTATTTATTTATACAATTTTCCTCAAACTCATACTTTCTAAATGTATCAGGATTCTGGTTTCTAGAATTGCTAGAAGATTCCTAGAAAATAACCAAAATTATCTTGACGTGAATAACATACTCCTATCTTAGAATAACCTCTGCATTAATATATCACTACAGATGTATTGTACATATACATACCTTATACTGTACAGGCATATCTACTATGTCACAGGCTGTAGAGCTGATTTATAGATATCTTTGCAATCCTCTCAGTAATTTTGATGTGTTTATATTTATGTATCAGTTGTTTTTATGAAGTCTTTGCTAATGCATATAGTAATCTGCTCATGTGTAGATATTTGCCAAAGAGGTCTGCCAATTTTCAGCATATTGCCGCCAATCACTACAAAGGCAGCAACAATATTGTAGAGAAATATTAGTGGATCTGCATAGCAAATGGTGCTCATCAGCAGTTCAGCACTCAATCAGGTTGCATATGATGGCACCACTATGCAGCACATAAATCAAGGAAGAATACTCATATAAAATGAGGTATTTGTATATTAATCTGCCAGGTCAATGAAAGGAAATGGCACAATGAAACAATTCACGTCCCATACTCTCTTTTGCAGCTATAAACTAACTAGACAACTCTTTTGTCACATGTTTCCAGATGCTGACTTACTGTCATGATTATGGTATTATAATAGCAGAAATACAAGTTTCACAGATACTTGGTGAGTCATGCACTTCAATGCAAAATATACATAAGAATAATGGTTTGCAAGTCTGAAAATAGGAACATTGAGATATAAATTATGGTCGGGCAGACATCTGCTCTGTCTAGTTTAGCTTACACGGAAAATTTGGGACGATTCATTTCACATAATTACATTCTTGGCTTTCTAAATGCAGTAGGTAAAAGAACACAGGGGACCTTTTCTTTTTCTTTTTTTCTTCAGAATTCAAGTGGATTAGCACTTGTGAGAATATTAGTAGACTTTACGATAACAGAGGTATAGCAGTCATCAATGCATTATTTCCAGTTTTGCACACACCCCAAAATCATGTTTTTTTCCTTGCCATTCTTCAATTTGAAGAATCTGTTTTTGAAATTATTTTCAAAGGGAATAAAAAGAGTAAAAGGAATCCTTATTGGTGGGACCCAAGATTCTTGCATCACCTTTATGAAGGCACACAGAGGTCTGCAGCAGACCGCAATTACTCTGAAATCCTTCATTCCAGGAAAACCCTTTAAAGATTCAACTCTATGGAAACAACTCAAATAGCTTATGATGCTGCTCCTAGATAGAAGTGTCACAGAAAGACAATTGTGGTATTCTTCATCCCTCACAAGAAGAATGTAAACTCAAATATTGTTTGACCATAGCAAAGTATGGACAATGTGTTATAGTTTTGAAAGTAAGTAACAAACAAATGAAGAAGCTGAAAAGATTTATTGAACACAACAAAGTAAAATAAAGTAATATTTAATAAAGCAGAAAAAATATTCACAGGCAAAGAATCCAAACAAAGCATGGTAATATCAATAGAGAAGTGTGAATGTAGAACAGACAGCTCTATCCTTGACAGGGCAACAGTGAATGTTTTCCAGATTATATCCAATTAGTGCATAATGCTTTTGTTGAGTGTCAGGGCTATCCTGAAGTTCATCCCTAGGAAGGCTTTCAAAGCATATATAGCATACTATTGCAATTACTCATATCTTTCATTAAGTCCATGTGTTGTTTTCACTTCTTGGCTATCAGCTTTCAAACATTTATGTGAGTAGAACCATCTACAGGTGGCTGACCTTGAAGCTGGCCAAATACCTCTAAAGGAAGAGATAACACTCCCTGCATCAAGCAATAAAAAACAACAGAGAAAAACAGTAGGAGGCAAGAAAGGGAGAGAAGCTCAGGAGCTTGCTTTAAAAAAAGGTCTAACATCTTACCAATCCATACTACACAACAATATATAAGAAAAGCCCATTTATATAGGGAAAGAGAAAAATGGATCACGCCATCTCCATCTTCTTTCTATTACAAAACTACAAAGATGTCCTCAGGGGAAATTAAAAAAAAAATCAAACAGCAGTGACAACTAGGGAATAAACATCCCACTCCTTTTTTCATCCATTACAATGCATGTAAAAAAGGGACATTACTTCAAGGTTTGTTTATAGCCACTGTCATGATTTTGATATAGACTTCCTATATGACATGGGAGCAAACAGGGCAGGGAAAATTATGAAATAAAGACCATGACAAATACATAAGTATATTAATGTACTAAGTATTGTGTATTTGCATCCATCATCTTCTTGGTTCGGTTGATGCAAATGTTACTAATTTTATTCATTATTAATTGTTGGTTTTGACCTTCTCTAAACTTTCCTAATTGGAAGGAGGGAATTGAATATTCAAATATTGAAATATTGATCTGATATCCCCTGCTTTGTACATTTAAAATACAGTAGTACTCAGTGGAGCAATGCAATTCTTTTGTACATACCTGTTTGGATACAAGACATAATGAAGAAGTTAGTAGATATAAGTATAGCCTTTGGGCCTAAAGTATCAAGACAAAGAAAATCTAGATAACTGCTGGAAAGCATATTATTAAAATATTTCTTTTCTGTTTATAATTATTGATCTCCCCTTTGTTCAGATGAGTTGAAACCTGAGGTCCTTTTTTATTCTTATTTTTATTAAGAGTTACAAACAGCATTATTCAGAACCATTTTTAAAAAAAACAATCTTTACAGTGGAAGTTTTAAAAATGGATAACAAAGACTATAACTCACTGTAAAAAAAAGTGTCAGTCCCAATAGTTTTCAGCCCACCAATTTACATTCTACTTGTAATATTAACATTATTGTAGTTAAATAAAACACTCCTTGTGTATTTACATTTTAAATGACTTTTTATTGCACTTGTGCTTTTTACAGTTAACTAATAAAATATTTATTGTATCTCAGAAATATAACAAGGTTTTGTATTTTAATTAGATTTTATCCAAAATCTTCTTCACCCTTTTAACATCTTTTATGACCCAATCCACCACAGTATGTGTTTTTCAAAAAATCTCATTATTTTTTAATACATGGCTATTTATTAGTATATTGTGCATATAATAAACTATGCATTGCTTTGAATTGATGAATACATTTACATTCATTTGAAAAAATGAATGGCCTTGTTCAGTTAATCTTACATTTCATATCTCAGAAACACTAAGAGTATGATATTTACATGTTTTAATATATCTTGAGGTTATGTTTATGACTACACAAGTTTTATTGTAACAGTCTGCAAAAATTATAATCCTGGAAGTGGGTCTTCATGCATTTTTGAATTGTTGACTAATTCTAAACTGTCTTCTGTGGTGTCAGGAATGATTTCTTACAATCCATATGAGAAAATAAATACGATACATTATTTTCACAAGCTACATGGAACAGACTGAGATATAATGACTTATCCCCAAAAGCATTTCATTGTTTTCTGTTGGGAAATAATAGAATATTTTGTATCGTTTAGCATGACTCCACTATTATTTTTGTTCTTCTTAAATTTTGTATTTGTTTCCCCAAATGTACTGAATTATAATATACTGGATCCCTAAAAAATGAAATTGTCACTGTCAGTATTATAATCTATTACTTTTTATCATAATCTGTACAATCATAATTTGTAACTATAGCACATGTGTGTTTGAAGTTTGTGTGTATGTTTTTCAGTTAACACGTACTAACTCATATTTTATAATTAGACTATTCTACATTATTAATTATTACAATGTTTTCTTCCAATTTTTATTTACTATTGCTATTAACTTATTTATTTTCCATCCAAGGCTTTCAGGATGATTAAGTAACAAATGAGGAATTACATGCTGATAATCTCCATTTTACTATGACTTACAATTGCAAAATATTTTGTTCTGAAAAGTGGTGTGAGGCTTATAATAGTATAGAATATAGTACATTTCAAATGACATTTGAAGCTACTTTTAGAAATTATGTAGAAAAATGAATATATATTAGATATCTATCTTAAAATTTAAACCTCATATGCTGAAGAAAAAATATCTTTTTCTGGTCTCAAGACATAAAATTTATATTTTTCCCATGAGATGGATAAACTATAGAATTTCCATTCTCCTTCATCCAAGTTAATTTTATTTTATATAAATTTATATTTTTATTTAAATGAATAAAAATTCACTTAAAAACATTTTTGCAGAAGAAAGTTAAGAAATAATAAATAACTCTTTTATTACATTCTTCTTAACAGAAGATATAAACAATACCATGTTGCACCTTTCTAGTTTCCTTTTCCTACAAAGAGGTTTCTGCTTTTCTAAACCAGTCCCAGGTTACTTTAGTGTTTCCTAGAGATTCTTCTGTGTTGAGTAGGTAAAGATATTGAAAATATCCAGTTGTGCTGAACTTTAATATCTTCATAGAGAACCTAGGAAGTATGAAACAAAAATTCATACTTTTGTGACTAATACACCCAACAAAATGTTATGTGTGTAAAATGAATCATAGAAAGGCTACTTGATGTTTTTTTTACAGTGTATCTACAAATTAAAAATGATGTTGGTGATGCATATTATGTTTGAACTGGGGAACTTCTAATTCAATCTGCCTTTGGATTATGGATTTCCTGTCTGGCTGCTCTCAGAGGGTCAGATTAGGTAATCATACCTCTTCAGCCCTTATACTTAACACTGGTACATCACAGGGTTTGTGTTGAGTCCTTTTACTCTATACTTTTTATATGCATGACTGTATTCCCACTCACACTAGTAATACTATTACTAAATTTACAGATAATACAACGGTGGTGGGACTCATCTCCGGGGGTGGGGGAGAGTTTGCCTATCGAGATGAGATGGACCAGTTGCTTTGATGGTGTGGAGACAGTAACTTGATCCTTAACACCAGTAAGACCAAGGAGCTTATAGTGGACTATAGAAGGAATAGCTCAGACATCCAGCTTATCAATGGAGACCAAGTGGAGCAAGTAGCCTGTTTTAAGTTTCTTAAAGGAGAACCTGAACTGGGGCACTCACATTGCAGCACTGGACAAAAGGGCCCAGCAGAGATTATACTATTTGAGACTTCTCAGGAAACAACTGAATGAAAAACTGCTGGTGACCTTCTACTGCTGCACCATAGAGAGTACTTTAACTTACTGCACCTGTGTATGGTTTTCCAATTGCACAATGGCAGATAAGGCAGCACTCCAGAGGGTTAATTGCTCAGAGGATCATTGGTTACCCTCTCCCCTCTTTGGAAGAACTTTACAGCTCTCCCTGCCTTAAGAAAGTTCAAAACATTCTTAAAGATCCATCTTAACCTGGGCACTATTACCATCTAGCAGATGGTACAGGATAATAAAAACAAGGACAAATAGGCTGAAAAACAGCCTCTTATCCCAGTGCAGTAACTATTTTGAATTCTATTGTATAGTGCAATATTAATGCAATATCAAGTTTTCAAATCAATTGTACAGAATGCGAAGGATGTGTATTTGTGTTTTATTTTTATAGTTATAATGTACACTGAAGATGGCATTGAATTTTGTTGTACAAGGTACAATGACAATAAAGTAAAGTAAAGTCAACTAAACTAAACTAAACTAAACTGAAGAATTAAAAAACTCTTATTTCCGAACAGCCATATTTAAAATCCACAATTTCCTCACTGAATCATTAAAATTATATTTCTAATCATTACAGATTTCTCAACAACATGCTCCCCACCAAATGCAGAAGTTTATTAATTTATCAATATGTTGTGGTTAGCCGGCAGCAGATGCAGATGGCTGAGGAGAGCAAGGACTCTGATGAAGAGCCAGGACCATCAGGGAATGGACTGCTGCCTTCAGAGATTGTTAGGGCTGGCAGCAGTGATGAGGAGGTTCCCAAGGAACCTGTGCCAAGTGGACATTCACGAAGGATTGCTTGGAGGAAAGAACAATTACAGCAGCACAGTGACTCAGGAGTAAGGCTACAAGGTCATGGCCCCTCCCTCAAGAGGATAAAAGCCAGGTTTGGAAAAACGTTTTTTGCAGGCAGCAAAGAAGCTCTGAAACTCAGCTGGTGGACATCTTAGTTTGTGTTTGGAGAATTTTGTAAATTAGTTCTTATCTCTGGGTTTTTGGCAGCCTTGACAAACAATTTAGCAAATTAGCTCTTGTCGGAGCTAATTAGTGGAAAGCAGCCTTCAGAACACAATTCATTATTAAACCTTAAAAGGTGGGGGCTGCTGCCTTTGTCTGTGTTTGTTTTTGGGAACCCGGTTGGGTCAAAACACAATATGATTAGGTGTTCCACTATTCAGCCTTGTTCAATCTTTGTGCCCATCAGATGTATGGATTTCAGTTCCAGTTGAAAGATAGCATTGCTGTGCTAGCTGCCTATTAGTCTGATTGCAAGTCAAAATGTTGGCTTTAATCTTTAAACTATACATGGCTTAGCACATGAGTGTTTGCTGAAACACCTCCATTTATCTTCAATTCATTCAACACTGATAACCTAGGAGAAAGTGAGGTTGAGGTTGATAGGGGTATCTTTTTCTATGTGTATGAGTTATGAGTTATTTCAAAGATCTTTGTGGACATTAGTTTGTATACCATCAGCCTCACTGATTATTATGATTACTAGTTAAGAAGTAGCTATGGGCCACCACCAAGAGGAACTTGTCTTTCTGAATTACCAGATTCAGAATTTTACCAGCAAAAACAATTATGAACTCTAGAACTGAACTTAAAGTACATACAGAATTATGTAGATAAAGTTTATCACATTCCTAAATAAAATAGTATGTTTCCACAGAAGCATCCAGGGCACTGCTCATAAAGCCTTAATACCCCAAAAAGGACCTGGATGTAATAAAAGGTGACCAAGTACACAACCTGCATTTGAAATAATGTAGACTATGTATGCATATACATTTGTATTTTCCAAAAGTTCTCTTCCCTTCTACTCTATAATTAGTTTTAGATTATGTTTCTTTTTCACTTATACATGGCAAGAGGAATAGGATTATTAGACAAGATCAAGAGCCCATAATTTTCCACCGCATGTCTATTAACAAGATTTGTATAATATGTACATACTAGGTTAAGAATTGCATCATTTGGTTTTGTTTTCTGACACGGGGTGTCCTTATCCAAGAGAATAGAATAAAGCCACTGTGTTTTGATCAGACTAAGAATCCAGCAGAAACTAGTAGCAAATAGTTAACACAGAATCATTGTCAAGCTGAGAGTTCAGAAACTAGCAAACCACAGGGGAAAAAAATACCATATTTATGTATCATATTTCTTGGTGCTTATTAAAGGGAACAATCTTTGAAAGTAAAGAAAAGAACATTAATTTAAATTGGGCAGGAAAGCAAAACAAATACCATAACTTTTTTTTAAAAAAAATCAAAATTTATAAATAGCAACCCAAACTGTCTGTTTGGCTTAGCAAGCATATGAGGTTTAATTTAGTTCTCAGTATGTCAATGAATTCCAGATGATTTTTTCAGTCATATATTATAGATACCATATCTTCAGAGCATCTTGAGAAGCCAAAATTGTGACTGTTGTATCTTTCAAGAGAGGATGCAATTGTTAAGCAGTAGGGCTTAGCTCCATTTCAAAATAATAAAATTTAATAAATCATCAAATGAAACATGCATAAAATTATTCTCTCTTTGGAAAAGTAAAAAGAATTAGGGAGAGGAAATGAAAACTTTTAGATGTTTTCTTTCTCATGCAATGCTTATATTGGCCCTGAATCTGGAATTTCTTTTGCTTTAATTTAAACACCTGAGCAATCTTGAGGAAGTCTCCAACAAAAAGAAATAGAAAATTACATCTGTTCAAAATTATTAGCATTAACGCTTCATCTGGTGAATGATAAAAACTGAATTCTATTTTAAGGGTGAATACAAAATAAGTGAGAGAATATTCACACGGAATTATTAAATTAGTGAAATATTTGCATTAACCAATGGGGCTGAGGATGTAAGGAAAAAAGTAAAAGGGAAACATAAGAGAAAAACAATCTCTATCCCAACAATTATATTGAATAAAAAGATAACTTTTTTTTTTTAAAAAGGGCAATGTAGTAATTTCTTGCACATTACCAAAAGCATAACCAACTGAACAGTCAGGATGGATAAGCCACTTCCAGTTTCATATTTTGAGGTACAATGATAAAGAAAAATAAACAGCATGTGCCAGATAGGTTTTTTTTCGTTTCAAGCACCGAAAGAGTCTACAGTTTCATTGCATTGCTATAGGTGGGTAGATCACAATCTATTATATCTTCCTCACTGATCTTGCCATCTTTAAGCTGGCTAAGCAAAGTTCCTGGTACTTATTCTATAGTTTCCAAACATTTGCCTTTTTTCAAATGACACTGTAGCTAGGAATTTTGAAAGACTAAAAATATTGCTTTGTTTTTAAGGAAAAAAATGGCTAGAAATTTTTGACAACTTTCAGTGTATCACAACACAACATTGGAAATTGTTTTAATACTGTAGTATTAATAAATTTAATAAATGTACCCAATACAATAAATGTATTGTAATTATAAAATGTTTCACAACACAAATCTCCATCTGTCATATTTTGGTGTATGCATAAAATGCTAATAAAAGTATTTATACTTAGATTTTTGGATAGCATTCAAAATTAGCCTTTTTGTCAAGTATTTAGAGGCAGAATGCCTACCTCTTGCCACTTAATGTCATATAGACAACCATTCCCATACGTTCATACAGTGGCATTAATTCTCCTGTTTTTCAACATTTATTTCATTCAGTTATGGGGAAAAAAGCAATGGTACCACCTAATAACTTTCCATGTTACTCATGTGATTTTATTTGGTATTTCTAGAATAATCTAGGATGACTACTCTTGGGTTTTGGGAAAGAGATTTCCTTGTTTTCCAATGTTATAAATCTTAAAAATTATTTGTTGGATTCATGAGACAGTGATATAATTCCATAACTAAGTTCCCATCTGTGAAATCTTTTAAAATTTATATCACAGTCAGTATTATTTTTACTATATAAACTGTCATGTACAGTGTTGGTAGTACATAGCAGCTAGCTATTTTGAGAAGCACAGTCACATTTTCTTTTGCAAATATGGTGCAAAATCCATAAGAAGTTGTGGGTAGATCCCATCTTACAAGTTGGACAAAATAAAAAAAAAGACAGCTGCAGCATAGCTGTTGTCTCCACAAGGAGAAAAAAAGTATTGGAAATAAATATAGTAACAGCTGTAACATGTTCTGATTTTTTCTTAAATTTGCTATAAACACTTGCAGGGACTGAAAGTTACTCAATAGTTTGGTACCCACACATATTTCATTAATACTTGCTTAAATATGATCTAGTTAAATATACCTGTTATATAAATAGCTATTGTTCACAGATTGGTCTAGGATGATTTTAAAAGACTTTCGAAGATTTTCCTCTTTTAAAAAGGAACTTCATATGAATAGAGTGTTCAAATCATATAAGTGAGACCAGTGGCATCTATCGCCAGAGTATGAAAGGTTCAGTTAGAGAATAAAACTGAAAATAGTTTTAATATGATTTAATTGAGATTTAAAACCTGTATCATGGATTTATTTAGTAAGAAGATGATTTTGATAGGACTGAGTATATTTGCCATTTTCACCGGTTTAAAATTGTGAATTTAACTATAATGACCATCTGAAAATATTGAAGTTAATAAAGTATTGGTCTGCTTACTCAAGTCTTTGTATAAACACTTTTCACTTTGTTTGTTGTAACAAACTACATCACTGTTTGGTTTGGTGGCAGCAATGCCTCAGATAGAAAGTCCATACAGACAGTGATAAGGAGAGCCGAGAAGATTATAGGAAGCTTGTGTCCTTTTATTCAGGATACTGCTTATAAGCATTAGAGACCCCACACACCCACTTTATGGTCTGTTTCTGTTGCTCCCCTCTGGGAGGAAGTTTCAAAGTATTCCTAGTAGGACTACCTGACTCTGTAACAGCTTTGTTCCCTATGCCATGCGTCTGTTAAACTTGCAAGATTTGTTTTTCTCGCTATGTACATGTATACATTCAAACTAGACTGTGTTGTTTTTCTGTGTCATAAAATATATGTGGGCATATGCAGACTTTTGTATTTATTTATTTTTCATGTTTATGTAGTGTATATTGGAGGTGGTGACTCTTTGAGAGCTGTATGCAACAACATTTAATTTTAATGTATGTCAATTAGTGTACATTCAAAGTGACAATAAAGTTATTCTAACTCTAACTAATTCTAGTAGCATTTCATGAAGATTGCATTATTTGACACATGTACCATAACCATACTGCAAACTGTATTAGATTTCTCTAATTCTCATGTGACTTTTATTATGATCCAGACCATAATTTGAATAGGAGAGTTCACATATTCATTTATATCCACAGGTACTTCATTCTAGATAGTTTCTTCTGTGAGATCACAACATATGCACTTTGCTTAATTTAATCCCAAAGAAACGATCCATTTTCCCATGGAATTTTACTTTGTCATTCATTATAAATTTTCAAACTGGAGAAGTGTAAAACTCATGGGATTGTTTATGACTGACACAATATTTTATCTGCATAGTGAAACAACACACTTATCAAATGAAAGAGAAGAAAAATTACTAGAGATTTGATCTCTCTTACAGCTCTTAATAGTAAAATACGCAATGTGATTAATGGGCCTGTCAACTGTAATGGGAAGAATATGTAACAACTAACTGTGCATTACTTGTTTGTGATTTTTATCTTATATAAACTCAGCCAAGTGTAATATGATAAGTTTAACTCTTTATACTTTTAAGGTAAGACTAAAAATAATATATCCTTTCCTCCATCCCTTCCAGTTTTATTAACATCAAGACTTTGGGCACACATTTCATTAAATCAGTCATTTATAAATAATGTTCCTATACAGGATTATGTTCATTTTAATTATCTAAGTGGTGAGAATTTGTGGGTAAGCAGTGCTACCTAGATTTAGTTGCCTTTGAAATATGTGAATTGGGGTTTTATTAATGTATTGTGATAATTGTGTTTACTTAGAAAAAAATATTGATTGAATAGATATAGTATTATAAAATTAAACATTTATTCTTGCTATAGAGGATAGATCATATAAAAGCAATTTCAAGGATGTACACATAAGTAGGAGCAATGATATCTCAGCCTGACATAGTAAGCCACATGATTGGAGGCTGGAAGGGCAGAGAGCCAAGTCATGATGTGACTTTGCCCTTCCAAGCAACATAATTGTTGTGTACTTTACCTTTGATGTTAATAAAACAGTTTCTGCCAATAAAAATTCAAGTAGCCAAAACCATTCTTTTCAAGTCAGGTTAAGAATTCTGAAGGAAGGACATAGGTGGCGTGCATAAGTGCACCAATTGTGCCTACCATCCCTGTCCTATTGTTTTTTATTTTTCTTATAAGTATCTATCTCATGTATTCAAAACTATACTTATTCTTATACCTGTATCTTGTAAGTGATTGACAAATCAAATATGGTTGAATCCATTAAATGATGAATGATTTCTTCAAAGAGAAGGTGGTTTTTCCATCTCTGAAACAGGCAATGGCCCAACCCTTTCTTAAGAAGCCGTTACTACATCCCCAAAATCTGAACAACTTTTGTCCAGCTTCAACTTTCTTTTTTAGAGAAAATTATTAGTGCTGATTATGATCTGTGAAGTTGTAAATAGCATAGAACCAGATTATTCAGAGCTGCTCCAACAGGTATTTGCTCAGCCCACAATAAAGTGACCGTTCCCTAGGATCTTTCTTTGAGATGTCATCTTATGGCACTTAAGAAGTGTTTCTTCTTCATGGTAGTGTCTGTTCTCTGGAATAATGTACCTGACAACATACAGTTGACCATGACTCAGAAGGTCTTTAGAAAGATAATTAAAGCTATTTCTTTTGACATTTATGTCAGTGTGATTAGTCCTCCCATATGGAAGTGTATAATAAATTTCAGTACCTGATTACTAATTACTTGAAATATTTGTTTTTAAGCACCATTGCTTGTAATGGTTTTGGTATTCTTTATTGACTTATTGTATGCTGCCCAGAATTGTACTGTCTGAGTTGTTCACCTATATAAATGTTAAAATAGGTAAGTCAGTTGCAGCCATTTCTGAGATGGCAGAAATAGCAATTTATATATGTCTTCCTACATCCATTTGCTTTGTCCTTTCACGCTGTCCTTTCACTGGTTTTTAATGAGTTCCTGTGCTTGGGCCAATCCTCTGGTCTTCAAAACCTGGGCAACCACTAGATCAGGGATGGGATTCTACCAGTTCACACGTATTCGCTAGAACTGGTTGTTAACATTCTAAGCAGTTCAGAGAACCGGTTGTTAGAAGAAATTACTGGCCTAATCCTGTAAGGAAGGCAGGAAGGAAACATTCTGGTATTGCTTACAGAAACTGCCTCTCTGTTAACCCTTATTACATTCTTGGCAGGACTAGACTTCCTGTCTCAGGAACTTCTCTAGAGTATTTTTTCCCTCCTTTGCTGGTACTTTGCTTGTGTGAAGTGAACATTCAAGTTACAATGGCACTGAAAAAAGTGACTTATGACCAATTTTCACACTTATGACTGTTGTAGCATCCCCACAGTCATGAGGCCAGGCGAGGAGATGCGTGCTTTGATGTGAGTGATATTGAGTTGGCCATACCCAGCCAATAACATGACCACCAAGCCATGTCCACCCAGTTACATGACCACCAAGCCACACCCATCACCTAAGCCATGCCCACAGAACCGGTTGTTAAAATTTTTGAATCTTACCCCTGCACTAGATGTTCCAGGAAAGAACTTTAGCAAGTTCTTGATTCTTTGCTACCATTTAGTAGTCGTCCAGATCAAGATTTATTGAATGTATAGAAAAACAGTGGGTGGGAAGTGGCAATGGACTTCTGGTATCTGAGATAAGACCTAAGAAACCCATATCTAGCAACAGTGTGATACAGCTGAACCCCTTTAAAGAACGAGTAGTTTAGAATGCTATTATCCAATGTCCTTTGCACATACCCTTTTTAAGGCAGATAATTAGGACAAATAATAAGCAGAACATGGATGAATGCAGTTCACAGAGATTTTTAGTCTCTGAATGTACAAATCCTTCACCTTCTATTTAAGTGTTATGGCTTCAGTGTAAATTCAAAACACACTAGATCAGGAGAAATACTTTCTACTGGAATAATACCCTTATTGTAAAAACAAAACGGTTCTCTAGGATAGATCTGGAGAATATTTTCTGAATTTGTTATCTAGTTATTGGCTTTCTAACTACAATTTGTTTATGACTTAGTAGAATTGGCTGGAAGGATCGAGCAATAATACTGCTTTGTCGTGATATTCTGTACTAACAGCAAGCAATAAACAAAATATTGTTTTCCAGAGGATTTGATTTATATCTCAAGCACTGTATTAAATACTGGATGCAAAGAGTGAAAAATAAAGGAGGTAGAAAAATAATAGCACTGACCCTTACCATTTATGTATGCAAGAACATTACCACTGTAATTTCTATATTGATACCAAAGCTGTTACAAGAATCAAGCATTTTTAAAAAATAAATCAATTTGAAATAATAATGTTTCCATTCATACTATGATTAAACATAGAGTCACAGGCCTTTGCTTTTATACTTCTTTTAAAAACTAGCAGATGATTAAGTGTTTCAGAGTGAGGGAGAGAGAAAGGGGCGGGAGGCCTTCACAAGATTTGTTTTCAGTTTTGGCAGGAAATGCCTTCTCTGGCTTGCTTTCCTACCACCGCCATGTGAGCAGTCTGCTAATATGTAAAAACATGCCAAAAGAAAAATCTTTAAACCACACTTTCTGACATTAATGACAGACTATTCATGTTTTACTGCCAGATGCCAAGAAAAGCACTCTGTTCTTTGGAAGTCAAGCTGTGTAAAGTGAGAAAATTCTTAGGAAGTGTGTTTTAAGTAAGTATAATAATAGCATTTCATTTGCATGCATGTCAAACATCATAGAATTAGTATTTCACATTTTAATCATTATTTACTTCCAGGGGTCTACATATCAAGGATGATGGTTGTGAGGGCTCTGAAAAATTCAACCGAAGTGCTATATTTCTTCTCCACTTTTACTTTGACTTATACTGTTATAGATGACCAATTAGCAAGTATCAAGAACAGACTTTGGGTTCAGGTTCGGGTATTGTCATTGCTGCATAATAATTGAATGCATTTATAATTTTGCTTTCCTTCTCCCACTCTGCCCCTGATGCCTTGACTGGGTTCTTCAGATCAGTATTATATCTTTATCCAGCATTTAATGCCAGTTTTACAACTCTCTCTGTCAGATAGCCCTAATGTGTGAGACCGGAGTGGGATTCTACCAGTTTGCACCTATTTGCTAAACCCAGTTGTTAACATTCTAAGCAGTTTGGAGAACCGGGTGTTAGAAGAAATTATTGGCCTAATCCTGTAAGGAAGGCAGGAAGGAAACATTCTGATGTTGCTTACAGAAACTGCCTCTCCATTAAACCTTATTACATTCTTGGCAGGACTAGACTTCCTGTCTCAGGAACTTCTCTGGAGTTTTTTCCCCTCCTTTGCTGGTACTTTGCTTGTGTGGAGTGACCATTCAAAGTTACAATGGCACTGAAAAAAGTGACATATGACCAATTTTCACACTTATGACTGTTGCAGCATCCCCACAGTCATGAGAAGCCAGGTGAGGAGATGCGTGCCTCGATGTGAATGATATTGAGTTAGCCACGCCCAGCCAATAACATGACCATCAAGCCATGTCCACCCAGTTACATGACCACCAAGCCATGCCCACCACCTAAGCCATGCCCACAGAACCGGTTGTTAAAAAATTTGAATCCCACCCCTGTGTAAGACCTGTTTTTACCTGAAGGAGTAAATTCAGTCATGGGAAAAAAGTCACAGAGAAATATCAGGCAAGTAAGTTTTAAAGATGTATATCCCAAATTGCAATCAGTTTCCAAGGCAGCTCACAATGAATAATTACAGTGAAAAGCAAAGGAACCAATTCATGTACTGCTGGTAGGGAATCCATTAATGGTTTTGATGAAATAATCATGGTGTTATGATAGGTAAGCATATGCCCTAGCTTTCAGTATTCATAACTTTACTTTGATGGTGCAGGTAGAGAAATAACAGTCCTCAGAAGAAAGCAAATTTCCAAGCAGGTTTGGATATAAATGTCACTGAAGGTTGAAAATTGTCACCTGATACAGATAAAGCTCAGCTGCTTATTCATCTTTTGATAGGGAACAATTGCTGGCTTTTGGAATATTACTGTATCATCAGCTTCGACTGTTTTTCTCCCTCTCTTAAAAAATACTGTATGTACTGAGAGCACAAAAAATATATTTAGCCATTCCCATTTTCATTTTAAACATTTATTAAGACTGTAAATTTCTTCCCCAGAACTAGTTTGCATAATGAAGCTGTGTAGTAGTGTGTGAGAAAAACCTTGGGAGATGGGAGAAGAGATGGTGTTGAGAAACAGGGTTAAGGGAGGGCACAGCCCAAGCTGGATAGTGGTTGGAGCAAGAGGCTAGAAGGGACCCTCCCTAGTTTCTCAGGCTGTAAAGGAGATGGTTAGAGATTTGTAATTTCAGACTTGCAAGATTCTGTTAATATAGCCTTTTAATAAAGTAGAGTTAGCTCATCTGGTGATGTTTGCTGTCTGGTAAGGTGACATCAATCTTGCAAGTCTGAAAATATAAAATCTGTCACCATCTCCTTTACAGACTACAGGTGGATAGTTGTCAGGGCAAGAGACCCAGAAGGAACCCTTCCTAGTTTCTTGAGCTGTAAAGTCTACTTCCAGCAATGAGAGTCTCCCTCAGGGTCTCAGGCAGACCAGCAAAGCCAGATTTTGATATATTTCCAGATAGTCAAAGGGAGAAGGTTGTGTAAAAATGTTCCACAAGGACAGGGCAGGGATGGTATCTGTTTCATAGATGTATGTGACATATTTTTCCTTCTTGACTTCCTCTGTAGCTTCTGCAAAAGAAAGTAAATTATTTTTGAGGCTATGTTTTTGTTTTGTATTCTAAGACTTTTTTTTTTGTAACAGAAGTATGACTTTAGGGGAAACATTTGGAATAGAACAACAACTGAGAAATTACTGTATATTCCATAATGCATTTACCCATTTCCACACAATTGATGCACATTGGATAGTTTTTAAAAGTTCTTTAGCTTGCAAGGTGATTAATCTTTATCATACATCATGGAAAACCAGACTTTATAAATCTTACGTGAAATCTCTTAATATTTTGGTGATCTTATTTAAGATTTGAATATATATATTTATAATACTTCTTGGGTAGCATCCAGAGCTAAACATTTGTGGGCCTCCTGCTGCAGGGTTCGTGTAACATTTTAAATGGACTGAATGATAACCTCCATGAGATGAAACTGACTCTTATCAGATACAGAACAGCATATGAAGGATTCTCCAAAAGCCTATTTAAAGAGATAATTGTTTAGGAACAAAAAATTCAACTGTTTAAGTCAAAATTGTTACTATGAGATGAACAGGTCACACTGATTTTAGAGTTTTTCTCATAGCCAAGTTGAGGCAGAAGGAGAGACAATCCTCAATTTTTAAGTAATAAAAGATACACTTATATAGTTTGTCAATTTAGATACATTTAGTTATTTAATCTTACAATTTTGTTCCTGAAGGAGAGCTGTAATACACTGAAAAATACAGCTAATATTAGCATCAGAAAATTGTATGATATTGCTAAGACTAACTTACATTGTTTGATATGAAGGCAATACTGCACACCGAAACTGGAATTAATATTGCCTATTTAGCTGTTATTACTATTATTTAACATAAATGTATATGTCTGATTATTTAAATTTTCTTGTTGAGATAGAGAAAGAGAGAGAGAGCTTATTCATATAATCTAACATGTGTGTTCTTCTGTGTGTGAAAAAGGTCCATGCCCAGCAATGTAGAAAATAATCAGTTTTGTGGGGAAATGAATCAGCCCATTCTATTTGTATGTTCAAAACTAGACAAATTTAAACCAGAATTAGTACCTGGAAAATAGAAATGTAATCTGAAAAATGAAATTGCAAAGCATTTGAGAAAAAACTATTTTACTGTAAGAGACAATATGAATAAATAAAATCCCTTATGTAGAAAAGGGTGAAAGCACAATGAGTTTCTTAGCTATAAGAAAGCTAAAACGTAAATGAATTGCAACACAAAATATTAACTTCTAGTAAATAACATATGCAAGTTTCTTTTTTAAAAATGTAATGATGTTGTCTCTTTTCCTCATGCACATAAACTCTTAGCCAGACTAATACTAAATAATATATTATATTATAATGCCACTGCATGTAATAAACTGCGGAGCTGTCTTTTTTTGAAGGGTAAGATTTTCTCAATACATTATTCACACTAATGCCATAAATGAAATACAAAGACTATAGTAAGATCTACAGTGTTCATAATGTAGATGTTGTCTTTTCAAAGAAGGGCTGATTGTATTCTGAATAGGTCAGTCTGTGGGCCTGACATTTCTCTTCAGTTTTCCTATGACCTTTTAATCAGTGCCTTGTTCTTGCACTGTAGAAAATGGAACTGTCTCTTTTGAATCAGTAAATGCAAGAAGCTCAGTTTAAACACCAGATATACTGTATTGCATTATTAAAATTACAATAACCTAATGCAGAAAAATTTACATGTGAACATGATAGGAGATAGACAATGTATCTACATTTAGAAAATTTATAGATGAAAAAAAATTAAGTAATAGCTAAAAGCCCTATTAACTTGAAATTATGGTTTAACAGAGTGGCCTTCTAGATTTTTAACACCTGGTATTTCACATCAGTAATAAATCCTGAAAATTATTATTGAACAGTATGTTAATGTACAATATTAAGTAATACATTTTTAATTTATTAAGCTGACATTTTCTTTTAGCTTATAGAAAAGACATTAGAAATAATGTATTAATCCTAAAATATAAAAAGATTTTGTTTTAGGATAAAGATTTTGTGTTAAGATAAAAGTTTGCATTAAGAACAAAAGAAAAGCAAGAGAGAGGAGCCTTGCATAAATGCTAGTGTTCTATCAGTTTGATATTAAAAATAGTTGATATATTTCTGGAATATCTGGTAAAATTAAACAAGCTCAAGAATTAGCAGTAGGAAAGTGTTTGACACTATACAGAGATATTTAATAGGGGTGTTGTTAAAAATAGATAATCTGATTAAAAACCTACCATAAAAGTTCCAGTAATGGGGATTTTTAGATTATTAATATATTATCATTATGTTTTCCATTTGGCAGTCAGTTTTGTTTTAGCATTCACTATGAAACCAGAGGAGACTATTTCAATAAGAAGGAAAAGTGATTTGAAGTAAGTACTATGCAGTTAGGTATTCATAAACTGAATATTTCATTTTTTATCATGATAATCACTGCCAAAGGAGAAAAACTAGTCCTAGTTATTATTTTTTCTACACAAATTTCTTCCATACTAGGAGATGCAAACCTGCTTCTCAATGCTGTATATTTTGTGAGCATTGAAAGTCTGCTGAGCAAACGTGAGTGTGCAGGAAGTATTGCCTGGTTCAGACTTCATACTTGTGTGGAAATGAACAAAAGAAATACTAACAAACCAATAAATAGATCAAAAATAGTCCAATAAGATGAAGACATGGCTGGAAAACAATATTCAGAAGGGGCCAAATGGATATGTTCTTCAAAAGAGTATGAGACTTTGGAACTGAAACTGAACTGTATGAGAGTTATTTCTAAGAGTACAATATAGTCAGAAACTCATATTGTGAATGTGAGAGGAATACTGACCTTGAAATAAGCTACAACAGTGGAAAAGCTCATGCATAGCTGTGAAGTAAGGCAGAATATTGTTTTGTGTGTTTTTATTTGTGAACGTGCCTGTGTGTTCACTGCTCTAATGGCAGCTCCTGACAATGTGTTCACTAACAAACTTGCATGACTATGGTTTGTCTGTTCCATTGTCCAAACCAATATTATTGGCTCTTTGTCTAACATAATAACCAGTTCTCTAATAAGCTGCTTATTCACTGATAAATTAGATTTCTACTTTATACTTGTTAATGAACATGACCACTAAGCTGCAATAAAAGTTAAAACTCTTCTCTACATTTCCAGTAGAATAACAACAGTTCTCATTATTTAATAATCGCAACATGGTTTTTAAAAAGACCATAATAGCATTATTGGTCACAAGGAAGGAAAAATCTAAATTCCATAGACATTGTTTCTCTTTTAAGATAGCTAGCTGTTGCAAACTTTTGAATTTAAAGAACTATTCTTTGGCCAATCATAAATTAGGTTACCAAAATGAAGCAACACAAAGAGAAGATTAGGAATAGAATTTTATGCGAACAGTTTTAAATCTCAATATTGCTCCCGAAAAGTACACCACTATGAACATATGAAAGAGCATGTTGAATTTCTTGATTTTATTATAACATATTTATAACTGTCAAGTAGGCAATTCTGCAAATTGCCCCAGAACATCTGTTCGGGTAACAAATTAAGGGAAGGTTGATGTACCTCTGTATTTTGGATACTCATTAGTAGAGGACCTTCATAGGTTTTTCATAAAATCAACACAGATGCTCACGTTGAAGGTCTTTTTAATAATTGGAAACATACTTATCACCACAATAACATTTGATACTCTTTAATAAAGGTTTTTAAATAATTACATGTTATTTTAAGCTTGATAACAGATTTTTCTTCAGATTAGATCAGGTTTCCATTATATTATGGTAAAAAAATGAAGAAACCTTGAACATGGTATGATATGATAAAAACCAATTATGGAAAAGATAGGAAAATCCAGATACACAAACTCTGTGGCTGAAATAAAATTAACCTTTATCTCTCTTTTAAATAGATTTTTCCTTTAATAAATGTAATTCTCTGGCATGTCATAAAAATTCATTTCTTAAGTCCTAGTTTAAAGTTGACTGAAGCATGTGAGTTGCTATTATTGTATTAGGTAATTGTATTAGTGAAAAGTGGGAGATGTTTTTTTGGTTTCATATTCCAAAATATATTGACTGGCTGCACTGGCATTTCTTCACCTGATAAATATGTGTACAGGAAGAACTAACTTTTACTTCTCGGGCTTAGGCAAGCAAGTGAAGGTACATCACATAATTGAACAAGGCATTTATTTTTTATCAGTGTAGTGTTGGCATATTTATGTGGCCACCAAGTAGATATGGAAATCAAAATAATATTTATTTCTTAAAGTCTCCTTTGTTTGAGTTTTTGTTTGTAAAACAAATTAAGAGTTCCATCCAGGAAGGACAGAGGGAATGAAAGGGGAGAGGAGGGGAGGAAAGGCAGTCAGAGAGGAAGGAAGGAAGGAAGGAAGGAAGGAAGGAAGGAAGGAAGGAAGGAAGGAAGGAAGGAAGGAAGGAAGGAAGGAAGGAAGGAAGGAAGGAAATTCATTTAGCCAACTGTTTGATTAAAATAATTAACACAGATTTGTGTTTTTCTGTAATGGTGACTATTACAACTGATGTACATAGACAGTATAAAATGTGTAATGAGAAGTGAACAAAAGAGAATGACGTGCTAGTATGTAAAAGTTTGGCTTTTTGAATCTTCTCTCCCTTGGGACACTTTTGAACTGTTGCACCATTGTGTTATCATTGTTGTTCAGTGACACAAGCATAAGCTATTCATCAATTTGTAACTCCCACATTTCTCTTTCTCTCTCTCTCTCTCTTTTGCTGTCTCGCCTTGTTAATAGTTCCCTAGAAATCCTATCACTTTGCTGGAGGATTGATGTAAGTCTCCAGCAATTAACATAATTACAAGCCTGATTATCTTCTAATTGCATTATGAGTATTTGGTTATTCACTACACAAATTAGAGAAAATTAAAGAGGAGCAAGATCCTGTGGTGTGGGCGGCATGATTTTGAAAACTGTTATGAGCATCCAATGCAGCAATGTAATAAAACAGTGAAAATATATGTTATATCTATTTGTTTCAGTTTAATGTTGGTATTGTCATTGCAGAAGGGTTTAATTTTCCTTCTGCAGTATTTGATGACATTTATTTTCCAACTCTCATCAAAGATTCTAAATGCTAACAACATTATATCTGCAGTAAATCCATATTCTTTAACATAGATTATATAAAAGAATAATTCAAGAATGGGATTCTAAGCACTACTACTGATAATGCAGTAGAAAACAAATATGTGGATATGTGTTGTGCAGATTTTTACTAGGATAATTAGACTGGATAATCTTATTAGGACGGAGTGACAAATCAAATTGGCAATGCAGTTCAATGGATAGATTTAGTACAATATTTTCATTGTTTCTGGCAATTTTCTGGCTCCGGCTTTGGCAGAGCTTGAGGCAGCCATAACATTTCTTCAATGGTGGTAGGAAAGGAATGGTGGTGGAATGTTCTCTGATCCTGACATGACTAGCCAGCCAATGAATGTTATGACTTCCACGAACTTTGCCAATCATAGAATTGGAAAAGAAACATGCTTCTATTTTTGAATCTCTGATCTGTAGTTTGTGTCTCATTCTTCTGTTAGAATTTGTTTAGACAAGTATATGGACAGAGAGAGTGAGAGAGATTTTTTAAACCATTACTTTTTGTTCTTGTTCAGTTCCTTGTGTGATTTCTTTTTCCATTTGTCTGATACGTGTCATTGTTTTACAGTACTCTTATATCTCAGTTCCTTCACTCTCTCCCTTAATTTTTTTAACCACGTCCCCAACAAAAAAGGCTTTTAAAGGTGGTGGGGCCTGTTTTCTTTCTGCTACTTATCTTTTCTGCATAATTTATAAGTGAGGTCACTGTAAATCACTAAGTAAATTTGAGATAGTGTGTTTGCTTTTTGACTCCTATATATCTAATGCTGAACATATTTGTGTAGGATCACTATATTATACATCATATTTGTAATAGGGATAGCATGCATATCGTTGGAGAAGTGAATTCGATGTCACTATCTTTAGCATCCTATGAATTATTGACCACAAGGGGGCAATGAGATTTAGACAGAGATTTGAGAACTTCCTCTTGTTTCTTCTTTGTCACTGCTGTGCTAATCATAGGTCACTTCCTTTTTCTTCTTCTTGTGCCCGCATACACAGAGCACATGCTCTCCAATTCTCCTTCTGGGAGATGTAATTAATAATGTGCGAGGCTTTGCCTAGCCCTACAATATATTCCTTGTAAATACATTTCCCTTTCTCTTATAGTAAGACCCTCCTCATTAAGCATTGCCCAGGTCAGATTCCTACACTTAATGCTCAAACACACACATAGGATGCTTGAACCACCATCACAAATCCTGAAAAATAATCTGCCAATCTCCATGCAGCAAGGTTCATGTGCTGTTAAATAGAAGCAGCCACTGCACCAGAAAAAAAGATGGAGAGATGAGATAGAGTCATGAGATGTATTCCACTGAACCAACAACTGCTGTGGAAGGGAGGAAAGTAGAAGTATTTTCTATAGGAAAACATTGCACACATAGAGCTGATTTTGGTAGTGGGGGGAGGGAAGAACATTATAATCTAATACTATATAAAGCCTAATCTATCTCTTTCAGAGGGCAGCAACTGTAATCCTCACTACTCAGTCTGTGGTTTGCAGTGGCAACAATGATACATGGATAAATGAAAGGCCAAACTTGGAAGAGTCCCAAAGTAAACTAGTTGATATAGAGGATAGGAGGCAGATAAAATTATTGGTCTAATCTTTCAGAGTGGAAGAGTATTAATGGATTGCTTAGCCAAATGAGTTATTCACATTAGAGTATAGCATTCTCATTTCCCAGTTTCAACTGAAAATGAGTATCCTCCCTATATACAGCAAGCAAGCATCACTTGGCAAAGTAATCACAGATGAAAGCAGAAGGATGAGCATTTTCATTAGGCAATAGAATACTTTATTGGCCAAGTGTGATTGGACACACAAGGAATTTGTCTTGGTGTAAATATTCTCAGTATACATAAAAGAAAAGATACATTTGTCAGGAGTCGAGAATCATAAGGTACAACACTTAATGATAGTTGTAGGTACAATAAGCAATCAATCATATTAGGAAACAGTCAAGATAAACCGTAAGGATACAAGCGACAAAGTTATAGTCATACAGTCACAAGTGGGAGGGGATGGGTGATAGAGGGTGATGACAAGATTAACAGTAATAGTAGTGCAGACTTTGTAATAGTTGAACAGGGTTGAGGGAATTATTTGTTTAGCAGAGTCGTGGTTTTCTGGAAAAAACTGTTCTTGTGTCTAGTTGTTCTGGTGTGCAATGCTCTAAAGCATTGTTTTGAGGGAAAGAGTTGAAACAGTTTATGTCTGGGATGTGAGAGATCTGTAAATATTTTCACAGCCTTCTTTTTGACCCATGCAGTATACAGGTCCTCTATTGAAGGCAGGTTGGTAGTAATTATTTTTTTTTGCAGTCCTAATTAGTCTCTGAAGTCTGTGTCTGTCCTGTTGGGTTGCAGAATCAAACCAGACATTTATAGAGGTGCAGATGACAACAGTCCTTACCAACAACATTCCAATCAATAGCAGCAAAGGACAAGCTGGACCCTTTAGCACCAGCTAACAAATTCTTCTAGCAGAGCCTTCAAAAAGGCAGAATGGTGGAATCCTTGCTTGGGCTTAAGATAGCCACTCAAGGAACAGACAACTAGAAGGTGGCTTCTATTCAGGAATGCAGGGAAGAATCCAATGACTTGCTAGAATATGGTAGCAATGCAAAGAAGGATGTGGCAAGATGCAGCTACTGTTTCCCAGTAACTGACTTGCTCAACGTCAGGCTTCACGCCTGGGCTTGGCAGTAAAACACAGATCTTAATTTGATTCACAGATACAAATTGTTAGAATGAAATTAATGAATATAATGAACATCATTGCTTTTCTTTCTGCAATATTAAAAATTAAAAATCTAGCAGCAACTATTGGAATATTTTTGAAGGCTGCATCTAGGGCAAGAGGCCTTATTTTATACATTGCCACAAAACCTGCAAGTAAGAGATACAGAATCCCTGCCATTGAGCATCCTAGCTGATATCAATGCCAATCATAAGAAATAGTGTAGATTTCTCATCCTCCTCTATCTCCTTGACTTTACTACATATTTGGTCCCATTGCTGTTAATATTTCCTCTAGCTGAATATCCATATCCCTTTCTTTTTTTCAGATCCAGAAACTACAGTTTCCATATAATCGGTTTTAAGTAAAGTTAAGCAGCTTAGTATTTCCAAGCTGCAGCATGAGAAGCCCACCATGTTTCTTGAACAAATGTCATGCAAGCATTCTCATGTGTGTCTTATCAGCAATGAAGTGCCATTCCTTGAGGACCAGTTCAGCATTTTTTTCCAGACTTTAACTATTTCTGCATTTTTTCCAAGGCTTCATTATTTCAATATAAAGCAATAATGACATGCTTAATGGCCAGGAAGAATAATTTATTTCACTATCACCTATTTGTTCTTCTCCTGCAAGGAAAAGAAGAGCTAAGTCACTTTTTATTTGTTAGCTTCTGAGAGACACCCATGCTAATAAAAAGAATTCAATCTATTAAAGACATTTTGCAGACCACTAGAAAGGTTTGAAATAAATGTTTCAGCATATTATTTATAACATATTGTCACGATATAATATTTTTGCAAATAGTCTTGTGATCCTTCATTTAGAAATGAAACCATCTTAGCTGCTCTTTTTTATGTTCATATTTTCTTTTAACTAACAGTTGTAACAATAAAAGGTGAAGCTGGCTATGATGGTGGTGGTAGTTAACTTAAATGAAATAAATAATATTGAAGTCTTTATAAATTTATGAAGAGACATTTTAAAAATAAGACTTTTTATTAAAATCAGTGTATTTCAATATTCTTTAGACTGGCACAAATATATATCATTTGAAAAGAAATTAAGGATACACGTCCTTCTGATATTTTGCAGATCTCCTGTTCCAAATAATATGTAGCAATTTATCTAATAAACACTACTTTTCTGTTAATATGTGATTGAGCATGCACAATTCTCTATTGTCTTCCTGAAAGTGTAGTATGCTTACTCTGTGCCTTTTTAAATATTATTGTAATGCGATACCAACATTTGCAGCTTCATTAAAATTTATGCAATAAGTAGCTTTTGTAATCTATGAGAAATCAAAATTAGAGTAAAATCTATGAGAAACCAAAATTAGAGTAAAATGCATTCTTCAGAGCAACAATGTCCCATGCACCATTCTTTTGTTCCTTTTGTTTACCAAAACTAAATGCATTTTTTTTACTATGTAGAGTAAATGGAGAAGTAAGATATGCAACTTTAGAAGATAAACCAGTGCTAACGAAGAGCTGAAATCAAATAAAGAGTTTGCAATTTCCGGATTTAACCACTGAACTAAATTCTAACAGCAACAATGCAATATCCTAGCACAATGACTCAGAAATTAATTCCATGTTTTCAGTAAGGATTTGTTCCCTTGTCACTATGTGTAGGATTGCAACCTATGACATTTAATTTATAACATTGACAGAGCAATTCTAAATATGATCAGGGTGGTGATCTAAAGCTTCTAGGGTCATATATTACCCAGACAATGACAGAAGATATAGATGGATCAGACCTCACTACAATTATTAAAATCAACAAAAAAAACCCACATTTGAAAGTACTAATGGGGAAACTACTCTGTAGGCTTCAGACAGATGCTTCAGTTATGAGGCATCTGATCTTTAGTTCCCTGACATGAATAGAAGATCCAAAGAGAACTTCATCCTACCATTATATGAGTTCCAAGGTGAACATCTCTGTGTGCAAAAGGGAGTAATATTAAATAAGACAGTAAGCAGTAGTCAATTACTACTAATCATGTGAATAATAAAATATTTACATTAGTATTTTATTGTGGTAGATTCTATTGTATATTGTATGTATTTAGTTATTTTAAAAGCCTAAAATAAATTAGTAGAGAAATAAAAAATTCCAATGGAATTGGTTAAAACTTCTGTTCGCATTAATTTGTTCAGGCTACTTAATCAGTCCTGTCAGATCTGAAAAAGCTAAGTCAGGTCAGACTTCATTAGTTCTTGGATGCAAGATAGGCTTTAGGATAGTTGTAAAAATAAAATTATTCAGGAAGGCAATGGCAAATTACTTAAATATTATTCCCAAGAAAATTATATGAATATCTTGATAAGGTTACCAAGAGTTCAGTATGACCTAAAGATGTTAACTTTAAGCTGAGAATGCTGGAATGTTTTTTAGATCAATCTCATATCAGATGTAATTCTGTGGAACCTTTTCCTAGGAAACATCATGCTGGCAAAAATTCAACAGGGCCCTTGTAACCATGCAATATGTTGATTCCATGCACAAATACAAAGGGATAGGATTTGGATTGTATGGTCAAAATTCTCATATTAACTTTTGTTGCCCCACTATTGATGACACTAATCCTTGTATAGGCTAGTTAAACATACTCTAAAACAGTGATTCTCAACCTTTTCTTCACCATGGACCTCCTTTAAATACCTTTTGTGTCCATGAACCATGGCCATGGAATGCCAAGACTTAACTCAATATTCAAATCATAGCATTTCCTTAAGCCTTCATGGAGCCCCTGTTATGACATTGCGGACCTGCTAGGGGTCCGCAAACCACAGATTAAAATCACTGTTCTAGAAAATGACCAACACATTCATAATGGTTAGTCCTTAAGATAATGACCTAGGCTATTTCAAGTTTAAATAACTAATATTAGCATTTCCATTTTAACATGGAAAAGAGCTATTGACTAATGTGTAGGATGCAATAAATTTGGAACTTTCCCTCTATTATTTGGCACCTATGTTTTCCATCAGTTGTAGCAATGAAATTCATATTGGGCTCCAGGACTTTTTCCACTGGAATGGTACATTACAATTCGTAATGGATCCCAATTTTGAACCCTGCAAGTAATTACTGATACATAATTCAATAATACTAGCCAAACTTTGGAGTTTGATAGTGTTGTTTTCTACATCCAAACAGTCATATGAATTAGGCTTACTCAGGAGTAGCAATTTTAAAGTTCACTCTGTCACACAATAATTGTAAACAGCCAGATTATAGTCATTCTAAATCTACAATTTTAAAATATTAAATTCTCTTATTTTAAAGCAAGGTTATAAACGAAGGGATTCTTTTCTTTCTCTAGCACCTTCACTTCACTGCAAATATCTTATTTAATTTTATCTTGATAGTGTGCCAGAGAACAGAAAATTATTATTTTCTGATACATTTTTACTGATGGGTCTCTCACTTGTGCTGACAGATCAGGATTTATTGCCATGCTTTAACTTAAATGATAATGTAATGTTCTCACTGGCATTCTTTTGTCCTTAGACAATTCATCACAATATATAAATTTTGCTTTTGCACTGGGCTGGAGAAATAGGAAATATAGCAGCCCCAGCTTGTAATTTCCAGAAATCTTTATACTCTAACCAAAATTATCACCATTATTTGTACTATTTTTTGAGGATAATTCCTTTTTTCTAATGTCGGCTTTCACTAACCTAATCATTTCCAGATACATTAAACTTCAACTCCCATTATTCGAAGTCAGAAAGAGAATAGGCATTGAACAATACTTTCTGAGCAGGACTTGGTGTTAAGTGTCTTTTCTTTTATTGACTTATAATCACCTTTATAATCACTTTTATTCATACATTAAGATAATTTCAAGGAAATATTGACTTTCCAATATAAACTGCAGCTCTGGGATTTTCTGGTGATTTCTCATCCAAGCACTAACCAAATTTAATCCATTTAGCATTTTGAGATTGCCCAAATCAACTAAGAAAAACACCCCCCTGCAGGAAGATAGCTTATGCTGAAGATGGCCCTATGAAAGAGTTCTTAAGGTGCATTAGACCCTAATATAAATTATTATTAAAATTATAATATCAAGTAATAACAACATGATTATACAGTATTGAATTGACAAAATTATATTTGACAATTACATGCAATAATCTTTAAAGTTTAGTGGATATATAAATATAAATTTCTCTGCTCTTTACCTGTTCTGACCCAAACCCTTTTCCAATAAAACAAACATGAACCAAAGGGAACAGAAACCTTTTAATGATTCTTACAAATCCCTGGGTTAAAAGGCTGCTGCAAACTAATTAACTTTGATAAGCACAAGCCTCACCAAAACTCTGCTAGGCTGCCAAGAATAACAGATAAGAAATATTTTACAACACAAGAATCTTCAAATACCAACTTACGATACTGCAATGTCCATGAGGCTGGAGTTTCAAAACGTTTTTGCTTCCTACAAAGAATGCCTGATTCACAGCTGGCTTTTATCTTCTTGAAGGAGGGGCCATTACCTTGCAGCCTTACTCTTGAGTCGCTTGTGCTGTTGCAGCTGCTCTTTCCTATGAGCAACCCCGCATGCACGTGCACTTGGCACAGGCTGCTTGGGAATCTCCTTATCGCTGCTGCCAGCCCTCACAATCTCTGAAGGCAGCAATCCACTCCCTAATGGTCCTAGCCTCTCATCTGAGTCCTCACTCTCATCAGCCATCTGCACCTGCTGCCGGCTAACCACAACATTACCTGACCGTATAAGGACATCAGTCTGGATACATAATATAAAACATTTCAGCTATGTCACCAAAAGGTCACATTCCTCCTCTTCCTCCATCCTACCTTCACCGGAAATAAATACTCATGAACCAAATATTAATGACCTGTAGTATGTTGCAATATCATGACACATCAGTAGGAAGTCACGTACACAGAAAACCCAATACACATACAATACACATATAGGGCGACACTATTGGAACAGCAACGTGTAAAACCTGAGTTGGCTATAGCATACGGTGTAGCCATATATGGCAATATTCCCTATTCCTGTCTAACTTCCTCATGTGTAACATAACACCCCCCCTGCTTGCTGCACAATAAAAGAGAGGTGTGTAGTACTATCTGTGCTTCCTCTCACCAAAAGAAACCTTTGTGTCGCTGTCATCTTTGCCACTAAGAGGAGCCCGCCCGGACAGTCTGCCTGGGTGCAGGTCGTCAGCTGACTGATTCATCCCGGTACTGGGACCCGCAACGCATCAGTAGTAGACAGTCCTTTGGTCAGATTTATCTCTCTCTCTCTCTCTCTCTCTCTCTCTCTCTCTCTCTCTCTCTCTCTCTCTCTCTGTGTGTGTGTGTGTGTGTGTGTGTGTAATAAGCTAAATAATATATTTCTTGAAATGATCAACAAATTAATATATCATTATTTTGCAATAGCTTTATTCACTGTTTCTACAGTCTAATATATAGGCTAGATACTTTGGTTTTAAAATTACAAGTTAACCATGCTATAACTCAATGGGTGCCACTGGGTCTACTTTAAATAGAATTCTCTACAGAGCCAATCTATTGTCTTTATTTATTTGTTTTTAGGTGGCATTTCCAGATGAAAAGTGCACAATATAACAGTTTTCAGCATAAAAGAAAAGCTGAGGTGGATGAGAGAAATATGTTGAAGTCTGAGTATACCCCATAATAACTTGCCTCCTCTGTGGTGTGGATAGGTTACAGTTTGGTTTTTTTTTTTTTTTTTGCAATGAATCAGAACAATGTTGTGGGTATTACACAGTTCAGTAAGCAACAAAATGAAAACAAAGGGTGAGATCTATTCTAAGTCAAAGTAATGTATTGATTTGCCAAATATTGTATTACACAACTTTTCACATGTCAGGGTGTTTTGTTTTTTTTAACTTTGTGACATACTTTTAACAATAGGAAATTAATTCATTTTGAAGTTGGAGTAAACTACATTGAACTTATGAAGCTTACTTTAGTACATCTGTGAAAAGGATTTCACGGACTAACATGTCTTCTTTACAATATTATTTTACATATTAGAATTGATTGGCTGGTTTTCTTAAAACAGCAAAAATCACCAGGAATGTCACATAATGCAGAGAGATAGAGAATGAGGGTAGGAGTGGGAGATGAAGAAATTACTTTAATCAGAAAGGAAAGAAATCCCCTATTGATCAAACTAGTTTTTACTGTACAAGTATCCTTCACAGACAAACAAAAATAGGCTTGTCTGATACTTATTTCATCAGAAGATATCAACATGTACAACAGTCGTTTTAACAAACTCCAAAATATCCACCTGTCTCTTTGATGTGAAAAACAATATTATTCTAACATTGTTGCTAGTATGTGATTCTCAGAGGAGCCATTCACAAGCAAGCAATTATTACTTCAGATGATGAAAGAATTTGTCTTTCTCGAAGAATAGCTTTTGATACATTCTCAGATCAACCTTTCTTTTGCTCTTCTTCCCCTTTCATGTGCTTACATTTTATCCAACTTATTACTTGACCCATAAAATCAAACATTTGGCTCAGACCAGCTATCAGAATTTTGTTTTACTTTCCATTTGAACTTAATTATCCATTGAATATATGGGCAGATTCTTTCCGACAAATGCGTTATGCAGAAAGAAAATATATTGTGGGAATGAGAGGGAGAGGCAGGACAAAGAGAAGGCTTGCTTAAAACTCAAAAGAAGCCAATAATAGATAAGATCTCTAACACAACAAGCAATCATCCACCATGATTATTGTTTTGCTTCCTATCAGGCTTTGCAAATCATGGCTGCAAAATCATAACCTGTATTTCTAGGTAATTGAAAAAAAACCATACATCACTGGCAAAGTTGAATTTCTTCAGAATCCAAAATCAATCATGCTGGGATATGATAACAGAAGTAAACTGATATAATATCAAAATTAGTAATTCAGTTAGGATTTTTTAAGAGGAAGAAGGATCATCCAAATATCTGTACGTATTCTACGGAGAAATAAGACTTTCGAGATTTATGGAAATTGCAAAAACATTTATCTTCTTACCCAAAAGCTACTTCTACATGGGTTCTAGTACTATTTTATACATTCTGTAGCTATGGATTCTTTCCCAGTTGTTTATTTTTGCGGGTGCTTTATTATTGCTTAGTTTTGGTGCATCCAAATTATGTAGAAGCTTGTAGCATAGTCTTCAGCAGATGAACTACAGTGTATCCTTTCAAACAACCTTTAAAATTATTTATTTATTTATTTACTTATTTCCTGCCTTTATTGTTTTCATAAATTGCCCCACAACAATCTTGTGTGGTGTGTTGGACTGAGAAAGAGTGACTGCCTTAAAGTCACCTAGCTGCCTTTCATGCTTAAGAAAGGACTAAAACCCACAGTCTCCTTTCCAGCTTGGTGCCTGAATCACTAAACCAAATTGGCATTATCCAGAACTTGTGGGTGGTTTCTTCTTAGATGTGCCACCTAAGTTCAGGGCTTCAATATTTCATTCATGACAAAAATAAAAAGTGGCTTACTGGCTTTACAGTCATTCACAAAAACCACACATATATGAATGCAGGAATCTGCCGTGGTGGTCATTGGTTCCACAATGGTAGCTGGGATGGAATATTGAATGATCAATGTTCTGCCTCTTCTTAAGATAAATATAAAAAGGGTTGACTGTCTGGTCACATCTACCATTTCATGACTATTGCTGAAAATGTCCTCTCTGTTTATATTTAGCAAATGAATACTCTTCAAACAGTCTAACAGGCTCCTTCACTAAAGGGTCTTGAAGAATTTAGCAACTATGGGATAATGTGTTAAAAATAAAGAATAAAAGAAAGAATAAATATAAATAAATACTTCTCTTGGTACAAAGTGGGGATCCTCAGGGATTAATGTTGGGATTTGTGCTTTTTAACATGTTTGTTTGTATCATATTGTTATCTCATGTTTATTACTTTATAAGTAACCCAAAGCAGCAACCAACCTAACATTCCTTCCTGTTCCTTTTTCTTCTCCCAAAAATAACCTTGTGAGGAGGCTTGGGCAAAAAGAGGATGATTATCCAGTCAGTCTTCCTAGAATTTATAATATGCTGGTTTGTAGGTCAGCATCTTAACCATTACTTACATATATAAATGACATTGAGATAGTTTGAACAATGAGACTGTCATGATACAAAACTGTTCAAGAGAGCAAAATAAAAAGATTGTGAAGAGCTCCAGAAGAATCTCTCCAAACTTCAAGCCAAAGGCAATTCAGAGTAAACAAATATAAAGTGATGTATGATGACACAAAATACCAACTCTACTGTGATAGGATTTGAGCTGGCAGTGACTGTTCAAGAAAGGGATGTTGGACAAATTCCATTTAAAGAATGAACATTAAAATAGAATTGCTTAATATGATTGCACAAATCTATACAGTAGTAGATATAGTGTAGAGTTCTGATTATGCTACCTTAACAGGATATTATAGAATTAGATTAAAGTTACAAAAACAGGGAACCAGAATGATCAGAGACCTGAATCAGCTCTTCTCTGAAGAAAGACAATGGCCATTTGGATTGCTATCTTGAATTAAAGCAAGGAAGAGAAGATAGGTTAGAAGCCCAAGAAATCAGGCATGACATATATAATATGGGGTCAAAGAAGCTGTTCTGTAGGTCTCAATGAGTCCTGCTATTCTGTTGAAATTAAATGCACTGAAATTCAAGACTTCATTAAATTAAATGCACAGAAATTCAAGATTAGAAATATTTTGCAGTCCTGTTGTTCTGCCTCATTGTAATAGATATGTGTGCACATGTATTGTGTTCCTAGAAGGAATCTATACAAACAGAATATATTTAAGGAGGATTACTCAAGATGTAAAGGTTGTATCAGCTGCTAGGCTAAAGCAAGCTATAACTATTTGATCATCTTACAAAGGCAATTCTAGGTGGCTAATGACACATTAAAACAAACAACATCAGCAAAATAAATACTGTATACTATGAGTGCTATGAAAGACATGAACAACAACAAAAGAAATGACATCGTTTTCATAGTCAGAAAGGATATATTAAAGTCAGTACTGCAATGAAGTAGCACCTGAACTTTTTTGCTTGATGTCATTCAAAAATGATAACTGCCATATCTAGGCAGCAAAACTATTAAAGCTAAATGGCAGTCCAGAGAACAGAAGACTGATCCATGATACTATCTAGCGGCTATGAGGATTTTTGAATTTCAGAAACAGTCCTTATGGCTGTGCAGAAATACAAATTTGATGAGTGTCATGTGATTCAAATATGATAACTCTGTCCAAAATTCTTTTTGACATGGGGCTCAAATATATTGTATTTGACCAATGCCACTTCACATGAACCCAAAATGTCATTCACTATAGCATTAAAGATATGATTTAGCTGAGAATTTTGATAACTGAAATATTTTAAATGTTGCATTATTGTATATTATAGGATTTAAAAGTATTTTTAAGTAATTATCACTTGGAAATACATTTGATGTTAAGCAAAATAGAAATATCTGAAACCAATAAACAAATATAATTATATAACTAAAATACTATACATACTATATAACTAAAATACAATACAGTATACACTTGGGAATGTAAATTCTTTCTACATGATTTTATTCTACATCATTAAATAAGAAATGCATATGCTTTTGTTTTTTTAAAAAAGTAAGCCAAATTATTTACAAGAGAACACCAAAAAACCCCAACTAGAATCTGATGTGTAAAAACTATTTCATCTACCAAAAAGATAAATTGCAAAATATATGTCCGCTGCAGTATACTGTTCCTCTGAGATGGTAGTTATAAAATGGCATATTTCAGAAATAATTACATTATAATTGTAGACAGATATACAATTTTATTCCATGGATGATGTCATTGCAGAAATGTGTCCAAGTTATTTAATAGAAATTATAGTTGTATATGTAGTTCTATTGAGAAATCTAAATGAATAATCATTGTGGGTATTATTTATAACTGTAACTATAACCTATTACTCTATTAGTAATACTGTATAACACTTTTATTTCACTGTCTACTGAAGTCTCACAGACGTTTAAAAAAACAAATTATCATGCAGAATATGAGAAATGAATATTTACAATAATTACAAGTCTAATAAAAGTATCTATTTTAAGACACTTTTTATCATTGATTTATTCAATTTTTAATGTCATCCAGCTCTGAACAGTTCACAAAGTAAGGAACAATATAAAAACCAAATGAAAATAATACAATTCCTAAACTTGTTAGAACTCAGCCAATACACTCAACTAAAATAGGAGTTCCATCCCAAGGCCTAACAGAATAACCAGGTTTTTAAGGCCTTTTGGGATGGCATCAGAGTGGGAGGGTGGATCTTGCAAGTCTGAATGTGCTTTCCCTCTCCTTTTATATTCATTTGAATAAGGAAAGATCCATGTTTGAAATGTTTAAATGACGCTCCCTTCTCATCTGAGCTTCTACAATGTTTCATGCTCACTGTGTTATACTGCTAGCAGTGTTACCTTTCTGTCAAGGTTATCTTCTTTACAATACTCTCTGTGAATCTGTTCTTTAAGCCAGGGCTATGAGTCCAAGAAGACAACCAAGCTGTGCCTGGCTCCTAAATGGAGAAGTACAATTGTCAGCCCTGGAGGTCATCTTTAAATTTGGATCTTCAGGGCTGCCACAAGCGATGGATGTGCAAGCTGTGGGAATGGGAGGGGGAGTCGGGTGGAGACAGTGTGGGATGTATAGCCATAACAACATTTTTTCCCTGGGAGTCAAGGACATTCAGCCTGCACTTGGCACATTCAGCCTGACTGGGAATCAACTACAGGTGGGACAGTTATCTGATTGGACCATGTTATGCCCAGTGGATTCAGGGGAAGGAACTTTGACTTTACTTGGGATGGAAAAATCCTGGGAGCTTTCAGATGCAGGTTTTCCCAGATGTGCCAATATTACATCTCTAATAAATTCAAGCTTTGAGGAAAATACCTGCCTTGGAGTTTTGATTCTGTTGGCGGTGTTACTTAGAACCCTGACAGCAATTTCATCCAGGAGCAAAAATGGAAAATCCCCTAAGAGTTCCAACAACCACAGCTAGTTGATCCTAGAAGGATTTATCCAGACCAGGATTTACCTTGTTTCTGATCCAGATCTGAACAGTGTCCATGCACTGGTATCAAACTTAAAAAGTCTCACTCAGCTGAAAATAGAGAGAGATATGAGACAAACACACACACACACACACACACACACACACACACACATGGAGGGAGGGAGGGAGGGAAGGAGAGAGAGAGAGAGAGAGAGAACTTTTTTTCACTGGCAAAAAATAGTTTTTCCTTCTTTCTGGAGATGTAATTAATTGTGAAATGGCTCTACTATCAGCTTGCTGTGGTGGTGCAGTGGTTAGAATGCAGTACTGCAGGCTACTTCTACTGACTGTCAGCTGCCTATAGTTTGGCAGTTCAAGCCTCACCGGGTCAAGGTTGACTCAGCCTTCCATTCTTCCGAGATCAGTAAAATGAGGACCCAGATTACTGGGGGCAATATGTTGATACTGTAAACGGCTGAGAGGGTTGGAAAGCATTGTGGGGTGGGATATAAGTCTAAACGCTATTGTTATTGCTACTTCTGTGCATTAATTTGGCACCAATGAATGATATCCCTATAACATGATATTTATAATCATGGACATTCATTAGATAGCAGTGATGAAAATTTACTAGCTTTCTAATTATAATCCCCATTTATCCAGCTTGTGTCAATAATATGTTCCACTTGTTTGTATCTTTGATTTATATTATATCCAACTTCTAACAACTCTTTATTTCATAAAATCAAATGTCTGATGGAAAAAATGTAATCCTAAATAATTTTGCCATTTATTTTTACCATCAATTTTTCTGTGGCAGAACTCCATTTCACTCAAGAGAATTTTCTTTTCACATGGAACTTTGTCACAGTATTCCTCAATTTCAGAAAGCTGATTTATAAACGGTTATTTTTCAGTTGCTTATCCCTTCCCACAATCACGGAGCCTGCATAAAGTAACTTGTCTTGCCCAATTATAAGGCAGAATTTTCATGCTTAATGAGTTTTGCAACTTTTCAAATCATTCAGCTGTGAAGACTCACTTTAAAAAGCTGCCTGTTTTGAACTGTGTATTTTCCATTGTGAAAATATGTTTGGGCTTGGCTCCCTTTCTGAACTGTCCAAATTTAACAGAACAACCAGTTAGGTTGAAACGACTGGTCCTTTTGCCCTCCCTACAAAACTGTTTAATAGTGTTAACACAGCACAGCCATTTTAAAGTAAGTTTTTAACTTCTTTAGCTTGATATACCATGACACATAGTACATCATGGTTAATTCATAGTTTGAACAGAATTTTTTTCATCCCAGTGCTAAGATATGGGCAGGATAGGACTATTATATTATTCATACAAAAAGCCAAACTATGAGCTTAAAATATGATACTGATCTTGTTAAAATTGATAACAAAGTTCACATTTATTTATGCATTTGAGTACCATTCAACAGTAGCTTTGTAGTATAATTTGTAGTCATATAAATTTCAATAAATATATTACTTATGTATAAAAGTTTAGGCAAACATAGTTTTATTTCTATTATTTATTAGACTTGTATAATTTTCCTGGGAATAAACACAATTGAACATGATATGACTTTATTTTCAGTATATATATATTACATTAAAATGTTAATAGTTTGAAGAAAAGGGAAAATAAGTGTTTTGTGGTCAGGAGCCAAGTTATTACACTTTAGCAGAAGGCTTTGACTACCTCAGAGAACACGATGGTGATATAATAAAAACCACCAAATTGGAAAGTCTCAACATTTTCAGCCAGCCATCTATATACAATATAGGCCATTTTATATTTATTTCACAAATAAGCTTTCTCTACTTGTTATGAAAATATAGAAGTAGCCAGAAAGGAGTGTTGGATGTATTATTCCTATCCATCAAGTAGTTTCCTTCATGATACAAAACAGAGGACCATTGGAGACCCTACTTTCTACCTCAATTCTGTTAGTACTATGTGCCTAAAAGAGTTAAAAATGGTACAGCCAAAGACCACTTCTTTTGAGACTGTCCATACCAATCACCCACTAAATTGTATTCAATCACTTTGAAAGCTTCTATGCATTTTGATATAATTGTACAGATATAGAGAGATACAGTTATTCTACCTCTGGAGGAAGAACTGCTCACCCCCTTTGGTCTTTTTGAAGTGTATTAAAACCTGGCTTTGCTGGTTGGCCTGGCTCCAAAGGGAGGCAGCCCCTGCTGGAGGTGGCTGATGGGTAGGAAGACCTGTCCTGTCCATCTCTTTGCTCTATAGGCTGCAGTCTTAGTATAGTTTTTAATGTTTTAAGCTGTATAGCTTTAATGTTTTAATATTTTAATTATTTTTTACGTATTTTATAATCTTGCAATCTGTCAAGTCATTTGAAGACCACCTTGAAGATTCAATGGCCCAGGATGTAGAAATAGCAATGGGCTTGTCCATGTGACACCTCAGCTCTGCAAACTTGTTAAATATGGCCCAGTGCTCTAGTCTGTCAAGATCTATCTGGATCTTGAGCCTATCTTCTTGGGTGTTAGCTATTCCTGCCAGCTTAGTATAATCTGCAAATTTGGTAAGTTCCCTATCTATCAGGACCCAAGAAGCACAACTTCTGTTTAGTGGCACTTGACATATGAAATGAGGTTCCTCTGTAATCTGTTGGCTCCTACCCTGACAGTATTCTGGAAGAATTTGAAAATCTGGCTGTAAAATTGCTCAGGCATATATATGACAAAATATGGAGTTAAAACCATGATTCTTTCTATTGAGGAAAAATTAGTTACAAAAAGACAACTTCCCTTTTGTACAATGCATGGGAACCAGATGAAGGGCCAAGGAAACATTTGAATCTAGTGAAGCTTAAACAGTGTTGCATATAAGTGAGTTTCACCAACTAGACCAGAGTTCCTCAACCTTTCTGCTTTGCAGTCCAGCCAACAGGGAAGAGGAGATGGTTCCATGTGAGCAGCAAGGAAAAGCTTATGCATCTAGCTCCACTTGCATGAGTGGGAGCACACACATCGTCTGCCACACATGCAAATGGTGCATGTGCATGCATTCTTGTTTGCTGCTACGCAAGCAGGTATGTAACCCACCACTTCCATGGCATGGTTATGAAGAACTCAAGACCTGGTAGTGGGCCATGGGCTGGGGATTCGGGACTCCTGAACTAGACTGTCCTTGTAAAGATTTGGATTAGGGTAGCCAGCAGAAATATTCTAATAACCTGAAACGGCTTTCAAAGTCTTCGGGAGGATGCAGCTGCTATAACACTTAGAAGAGAAGCTTTTCTTCTAGCATTTCATTCTACTATTATGGCCATTCAAATTATAGTCATTCTCTGAAATTAAATGGTTGAATTCTGCTAATTAAGTAGGATTTATCTAAATTCTAAAGAGTCATCTCTATTGATAACAGAAAAGAAGACATTAAAATTAGTTGAAATAGAGAGTATATGTAAAGAAATGGTCTTTTTCTTCAATGCTGATTTTTATTAATGGAAGCCACATAAGATAGCTGATTATATTGTATGTGTCTTCAGCCTTTCAAGGCTTTAGACAGCTTGGAATAAATATCTTATAATTTCATCCAGCAATCTCATGTTGGTGGAAGGAGTTTTGTGGAAGAAAAACCAACCACTGCTTCTGTACTCTGGAGAGACTTGTAGATATTCTAAACAGTGAAAGAGACCAAATGATTCTGTGTCTGAGAATTTAAAGGGCTATTGATCATTAGCATACTGATTTATTTGGACAATTAACTCACACCTGAACGTAATGTTTTCCTATAGCTTGGGGATACACAACATTTTAGGACCAAATTTAGGACTTTGGACTTTGATTGTTCACCAAGAAAGTGAAATCAAAGCAAAAATTCAATTTGCTTTCATTTCATTCCACTGTAAATTAGACTTCAATTGCCTGGAGAAGGAATAAGCACTTGCTTTGCTTTTCTTCTGTTACCCATTAGCTATGTTGTATGGCATTCTTAGAATAAGGCAACGTTAAACAATTCTCTTTTAAATATTAACTGTTCCCAAACAGTGAGAACCATCGTTTCTGCCATTTTCCATACTACAATATATGGCACATAATCTCTAGGATTAATATTACATAAGGCCAGGAATACTTTGCAGGTATATGAATAAAACATCTCTGGGCCATGGTAAGATCAATTAGAAAAGTAAAGAAAATCCGGCTCAGAAAAAAAAAGGGCCACAGAAATTATTTTCAAGACTGTATGGAAAATCTATATATAGAAAAATGTAGCATTTTAATTGCCTTTCTATGTCATTTCCTGTACATAATTCTTTTTTCAATTCTCAGTTTAAAAAATCAATGATTATGTATTCTGTTTTCAGTTTTTCAGTTCTTCCAGTTTTATACCACATCGTCCCACCTTATACCTGTTTCCTTTCTTCTCTCATATCATCTCAAAGTTTGAGGAGGGAACTGTCTCTATATAAAAAGCTCTTAAGTTTAGCAATTTTCCATTGCATTTCTTCCTGGTTATAGTTTTTTCATGTAATATTTTTTTGGGAAAGTGTTCCTTTCAAACTGATCCAAGCCAAAAAGTTTAAATTTATTTTATATCTGACCTTCTATTCCTTTCATGCCATATGCAAATGCCTGTCTTTTTTTATCACATCTATTTCTCAAAGAAGACAATGTTGGACTGTTTATAATATATGAACCACTTCTGACTTCTGATTATACCTCAAAACTGGAATTCATTAGAACAGAGAACGTGAACCCACTAGAGATTCTACCAGGAACTGTTTAGGGAAAGGGTGTTGGATTTTCAATTTTATTTTTCCTTTTCCAAGGAGTTCCCTTTTTCTAAATACCATTCTCACTAGTAAGTCAAGAATACATGGCAGTAGCTCTTTTATTTTCTTTCTAGCTCTGACTATGGCATCATGAGTCAATCAAATAAGTATAGTTACAGTTCACAGGCTAAATCATGGATACTTTCTGTAGTAAATCAGTTAGTTCAATATAAGAACAGTGATGATGTGCCATCAAGTCAATGTCAATTGTTAGTGACAGCATAGATAGGCCTTCACAAGGTCTTATCCATGTGGTTTTCTTGATAAGATAGAGGAAAGGTTTAGCATTGCCTTCTGTCACACAATATGAAATGATGCCTTTGCTATAATCACTAAAGTGTTCATTTGTCTTATATAAATAGCAATAGCACTTAAACTTATATATTGCTTCATAATGCACTCTCCAAGTGCACTCTCTAAGCTGTTTATAGAGTCAACATGTGCCCCCCAAAAATCTGGGTCCTCATTTTACTGACCTCAGAAGGATGGAAGGCTGAATCAACCTTGAGCCAATAAGGATTGAACTCCTGGCAGTGGGCAGAGTTCATCTGCAACACTGCATTCTAACCACTGCACTACCATGGTTCCTAAATGTTTTATTGCTTTAACTGTTCTTCATGTCTTAGATGATCTTACTGCAAATATGTACTTTTAATGTACATTCCCAGTATTTTAAACTCATCCTTCCCATGTCCATCCAGACATGGAAGGGATATCAATACTACAAATCTGATATTATAATTTACCCTTTGTTAGTTATGATAAATTCTGGGAAGTTACGTGACACACCTTTCTTTTCTATTTATTTAATATATTTATAAAATGATTTGAACTAAAATGGGATTTTAAAAAACATGCCAAAAGTCATGGTGGTTTTTTTGTACAAATACCTAATTCAAATCAAGCACACTGTCAAAGACCTGGATGCACCAATCGTGCCTACCGTCCCTGTCCTATTGTTTTTTTTTATTTTTCTTATAAGTATCTATCTCTATCTAAGTATTCAAAACTATATTTATTCTTATACCTGTATCTTGTAAGCGATTGACAAATCAAATCAATACTAAAAAATACTAAAAATGATACATGGAAATGATCTGAAAAAAAATTCTAAGGACCCTCTCCCCTTTGCAAAGCCAAGCCAGCTCCCTGAATTATTTGTTTGATTATTTATTTATTGTGATATATATGCTTCTCTAACCCAGATTAATTGAATGTCAAAGACAAAGAAGTGGAAGAGATGACAATTTGAGAGTAAATGGAAGAAATCATAGAGTAAATGCAATCAAACATGGATAAAGGCCATTTGGAATAATATGTTCTGACAGTGTATGCAGCAAAGAGAGCGTACTTCTGTTTCTATTGTATCTGCATGAAATAGACCAATGTTGCTATTTTGTTCTTTGCAGCACTTTCTTCACTATGATGCTTTACAGGAAGATTTGGAGCTATCAGTAGCTCACTGGGAACAGTTTGTAACATTCATAATTGATAAGCTATTCATATAAACCTTGACCTGGATTGTGTTGTTGGGATAGAATATGTTATTATAGCCAAAGCAGCCTCTTGCATTTTTCTTGTCTTTTTTAGCTTGTAGATCTCAAAGATGCAGATGTTATCTGTAATATAAAGACTATCATCAGGTTACCCAACACTTGTTCATATATTGTTAAGTTCCCTGCACCAGGACTTAACAGTTAAACTTAGTTCTTCAATTTCACATTATTTAATTTGGCTGCTTGGCTTGGACCCAGTTAAAGTGTCTCAAATATGTGAAATACTGTTGTGAAGCTATATAACAAACTATCATAAACCATAATGAAGATACTTTGGGCAACTGATTGCTCTGTTATGATACACACAAGTCATTTAAACCCATGTCTGCTTTCTGGTTTTCCTATATTTCATCCACATTTGCCCTGTGATTCATTGTCTTGAATCTAATTGAATTGTTGGTGGTTGATAGATCTGATATCTTTGCTGTGAGAAGTGCTGGTTCTCATTGGTTGATTAAACTGGCCAATGGAGACCTGATTGTACAGTTCTCCCTTGTACAAGAGTGCACACTGTTTCATGTCTGAAGGGGAAAAAAATCCTTTGATTTGTAAATGTTGGGAAATCAGCAGCTGGTTTAAAATGTAGAAGCATTTCCCAGTGATTAAGATAACTGGGAAAGAGGTAGCCTTACATGTATAAACACCTTAGGAAACTCAATACCTAGATTTTATTTGGTTTTCTTGGTGGATGACCAAGGCCAGAAACTGGATAAGTTAATCTGTTCTGCTAATTGAAGAACCTGGCAGTGTTTTGCTTGGGGTAATTGTTTACAATTTTAAACTCTTCTATCAGACAGCTCAGAAAGTTCTTCTGAGAAATCCTGTTTGGCAATCAGGCTACTGGTCTATGGCAGGGAGTGTCAAACTGGTGACCCGTGGGCCAGATGTGTCACGTGCAGTCCAAGCCCATCCCAGATACGCAAAGGGAAAAAACATTGCAAACATCATGTGATGGCAATGTGATGCCGTGAGTTTGACACCCATGGTCTATGGTGTCCCACATGGTTTGTTTCTACTATGCTATTCAGTATTTCTGATTCAATTGGTGCTTTAGAATAGGATGAAACGTATTTTATGCAGAAATGTACTCTATGTTAGTTCTATTGCAGATCATTGGCTTATCTCAGCCAGTATGTGTTACATCCCCATTGCACATCCTCTGATAAACAAATAATTCCCTCAACACTGTCCAACTATTTACAAAGTCTGCACTACTATTACTGTTAATCTTCTCATCACTCCTTATCACCCATCCTCTCCCACTTGTGACTGTGATTGTAACTTTGTTGCTTGTATCCTTACGATTTATACTGACTGTTTCCTAGTATGATTGATTGCTTATTGTACCCTATGGCTATCATTAAGTGCTGTACCTTATGATTCTCGACTCTGACAAATGTATCTTTTCTTTTATGTATACTGAGAGCATTTGCACCAAGACAAATTCCTTGTGTGTCCAATCACACTTGGCCAATAAAGAATTCTATTCTATTCTATTCTATTCTATTCTATTCTATTCTATTCTAT
>NW_020769338.1:13673940-13729779 GCF_900518735.1 Pseudonaja textilis
ATTCTATTCTATTCTATTCTATTCTATTCTATTCTATTCTATTCTATTCTATTCTTTTGAGATTATTTTCTAAAATTATTTTTTATATTAAGACATGTTTATATTTCAGATCCATTTATTTTTGATCAATTGTACAAACTGTTAAGCCGCAGAGCTGAACATTCACAGCTGCTAACCAAACTCTGATGTAGCACCCCAACATCAGAGACATTGGGACACAATTACACTGATAGTCCCTTATGTTCCTTGCAGCTGCTCAACATTCTTTTCAATTCCAATTTTAAGGAAAATCATTCTTAAATTTTAACAGGCAACTCCTAAGAGCAAATAGGCACCCTTAAAAATGTTTTCCCTTGCCATCTGTTCAAGACTTCCAACAACTAGAATGAGCAAGGGAGTCACTTATTTAATTTCTCTATAATGTCCTTGAAGTTGCATTGCTGCTCTTTTAAAGCACTTTTCAGTGCTGAATTTCATTAAAGTAAAACATTGTTAAAGGAACCCATTTGGATGTATTATAGCTAAAGATAGTCCCTTTAATTCCCCCCCCCCAAAAAAAACATTACACAGAAGTAAGGTATTCCATAAAAAAACCATTTAACTCTTCATCCTATATTTCTGATATAATATTCTGTACTGATGCTATATTATGGGGCTAGATGGTTATTTTTTATCCTACTTTCTATCCAGAGGGTATTTAGGGTAGCTGTCAGTAACAAACAATTTAACAGTTTGAATCTTATTTTTAAAATGATTAAAATAAAATATTGATTAATTCAAAGTGAAAAGGTCTGACTACAAACAAAAAGCTAGATTTCTGGCCTAGAAACTGAAAGAAGGGGGGATACCTATGTTCTCTTCATATATTGCAAAATGGTTTCAGAAGGCTTCTTGTATAGATCAACATATTATAGCCCTACATAAAACAAATTTGCCTGTAATATCACATGTATTTTCTTATATTGAAACCTTAATGGAAATATCATGAATTATTATTTTGTATTTTAAAATGAATACCTACCTATAATTTATACTTCATACTGAAATTGATCGTGTACTGCTCAATTTTGTTAAACTTTATTTCCTCATTGCTATCAGGGTTGTTGATGTATTCTACAATGCTGACTCAGTGAGTTACAGTTTTAAAGGTGATCTTGTACACACTTTTAAAAAAAGGATACATTTCTCACCTAAATTGATCCAGTTAAAACAGATATTCCCAAATTCTAGATAGTTAAGATTATTTTAATGAAGCCCATCATTACAAAAAAAAAGGTGTAGTGAAAAATAAAAGTGTATTTAACAAGAAAAAGAAATGGTTCTCTCAGAGGAGAAATCAAGGCCCCCCGAGCCTGTTAATCATGAGAATAACCTGTAATTTAACCTATCATGTACTGTTTTATGGAAATCTTCTGTTTTCACAATGGCAATGTCCATGCTCAGAAGCTGTTAGCTATGCTGCATATATGAAAGAAATATATAAAAACATGCTGTTGTTGTAGCACATCCAGTACACCAGGTGCAATTGGAGTAACTGTAAAGATCTAAAGGTAGTGGCTCTGCTGTTTAGAATGCAGCTTGGATATATATCATGTACTGTTGTTACATATGTGAATGGGAGAGCCACACAAGAGAGACTCATAACATTAAAAAGAAATGAGCACTCCAAAAGAATTTGGTTCCAGAACAGGAAAAACTTGTTGACTCAACAAAAGTATTTTTGCCTCTGCTTCACAGAAAACTCAGACTGATGAAAATTTTTGTGAAAGTGATGAACAAGAAAAGTGAAGTTTAGGACAGATGTTTCTATGAGCAACTTATGCCAAGATTAAGGAAGGCATTTTTATTGGTCCACATGTGAGATACAAACTTTTATGACAAGCAATTCAAAAATCAATTCAAAAATCAAAGATATGTTAGTGGGGCCAGAAATCTCCTGGAAATCTTTGAAGGATGTCATTGACAATTTTCTATAGAGAACCAATTTAATACAATATTCAGTTGGTTGACAAACAATACAAGACCATGAAGTGCAACATGTCACTGAAGATTCATTTTATGCATTCACATTTGGACTTCTTTCACGAAAATCTAAGTGTAGTGAGTGATGAACATGATGAAAGGTCTCACCAGGACATTGCCACAATGGAAAAACTATCAGGGCAACTGGAATCCATCAGTGCTGGCTGACTATTGTTAAACACTGTAGCAACATATATTTGATACTGAGTACAAACAAAAATCAGCAGCATTTGAGACCTGTTGAACTCATGCAGCATGACGGAAGCAGCATGTCAGAAACATGTGATTAAATGCTGTACATTATAGTTGTTAAAAGTTAATTTCATATTTTTCAAGTTCTTATGTAATACAGTCATTCTGAAATAATATTTGTGTTCAGTTTTAAGGCGTTTATCATAATCATCAGAAGTTTTTCAGGAAATAAAAAAATGAAAAAAAAATTGTCCAGTGAAATCCAAGTTCATTCAGGGTTTCCTGATTTCAGTCTGAATTTAACTACATCTACCTGTTCTTGAGCTTTGTTTAAAGAGCAAAAGTATGTGTAAAGTGAACAGTATAGAGCTCATATTAAATAGGTTGATTGTTTGATTTAGAAAATACAATATGTACTGTATGAAGTTCAACTATCTAAAATGCCACACCTGCTAAGTTAAAGAAATTATTGAAATAGAGCCAAGTAATTTAATTTTAAATCAATAAAGTTTCTTTAATACAGACATGCAGGGAGTCTATAAGCTACCCAAATATAGTTGGATAAAACAATCTGTAGAAAATTACTAAAACAGTTTTAATTTTTATTTATAGTTATAATTTCAATTACACATAACTTCCTGATGACCCTAGCAAGCATGTCCATTACAGAATTGCACCTGCTATTAGCATACTCTTGAATGCATTGCATTTATTATACCTAAGATGTATTTTCTGTTATAGACATGCAATTCTGCCCAGGTCTATTAGTCATACACAGAATTAATATGCTGGCTAGTGCTAATTATATCTCAAGACCATAAGGATTTTTTGATACATTAAGCAATAATGATTTACCAATGTATGAGATTTATATTGCTGCCTATTCACACATTCCAGGGGGCTTACAAAAACATAAAAACACCACATAAAAACAATAAAACTAATAGAGAATCATATATAATAAAATAACCCCCCACCCCCACCACCGCCTGGCGACAACACATCATATGAGCTATTTAATAGGCTACATTCCCACTCTGCGTTCCCCAGGCCCACCTTCCAGATAAGTGTTAGAGGGGCCATTCTAATTTCTGTGGGAAGAATGTTCCAGAAAGAAAGCCACCAGAGAAGGCCCTTCTTTTGAGTCCCACCAGGTGTAGCTCCCTAGGGGATGGGGCATGCAACATTCCTTGCCTCTCCGCTCATGGCATAATAGAGTCCTCTCAGGAATTATAATTACAGATTATTTGTAGAAAATTAAATATTGAATTATTGCCTTCTCCCATTACATAGACTTCTAGAATATATTTTTCTATTACATGCATATCTCATTTCTGTCATGAAAGTTAAAACAGCATGTAAAGAGTCTATGTAGAAGCATTTTACATTGTTTTGGGGAGTATGATATATCCCAAAGGGAATTCCTGTAAAGTATGTTTATGACATCATGATTTAAATAGGGAAGATTGATCAACGCCACGTATAACAGGCAATTCTAGCTCTATCTATTCTAGCTGTATTGAATTTTGTACTCAATTAACCAAAATTGTTGAATTTCTTTGATGCAGATATCTCTTTAAATAGGAATTCTCCATACAATATTTATCTGGAACTTTCTGGAACTTTTAAGTGTTTGTGACGGCAATGTGATGGTGTGAATTTGACAACCGTGAAATAGAAGTTTCTATGTCCTTTCTCCTTTCTGCATCTGTTCTTGTAGATGCTACTCTGTCTATGAAATAGTTATGTCACAGTTTTCTGGCACTCGTAAGGGAATCTCATTTGCATACAAAAACACATTCCAGTTGCTTTTTTAAACAGTCATTATTCTTTGGAAGATTTCAAGTGGCCATTATTAACTATTCTGTATAATCTTATTATCAGTGCACCTTCTACTCATACTGTTTTCTAATATGTGGGAAGTTAATGAATCCCAGAAATACTTATCCTACCTTTCATGTAGGAAAACACTTCATGAGATGCATACCACATTTTTTGAAGTGAGAACAATCAACCAATAGAACAGTTTGCTCTCGGAAGTTGTGGGAGCACCATCACTTGAGACTTTCAAGAAGAGATTGGCTGCCATTTGTCAGAAATGGTGTAGGGTCCCCCGTTTGGGCGAGGGGCTGGACTAGATGGCCTATAAGGTCTCTTCCAACTCTAATTATCTGTTATCAGACCACCCCCAAATAATGACTGATTAAAGGTTTTAGGCAGAGAGATGGAAATCTTTATCTATTTTTAGATAACTGAAGATACCAGGGATTTAACTTGGCCTTCATGCAAAGCATCTCATTTATCACTTTGCACACTTTATCACTTTGCACACTTGCAAGTGGATCTTCCCTCTGTAATGTAAGTGTACACATAGAAAAGTTGAAAGCCGAAGTTATGGATACTCAAACCAGCTCCAACCATCTTGAAACTATATTCCTTTATTTTATTTTCTCTCTTTCCTCATATTTCCCTCTGTAGTTCATTCTTTCTTCTTTACATCCCTTTCTTTATTCATTATAGAAGAGTTTTGCTGAGATGGTACCATAGTAACTAGCAGGGGGTAAGAGTGATGGAGAACGGGAGGAAAGAAGGCCTGGACGATGCTTGTTGGAGCGCCCCCTATCTGCGTTCGCCCCGCGCGCTCCGAGCAAGCAGCAAATGGCTCTGGATTTGCGTGCTCCTTTGTGTGAAACACAGTCGGAGCAAAGCAGCGGCAGCGTACGCTGAATCTTTCCTGTCTACCCTGCTCTCAGAGACGTGGATCAGCCGTTCCAGAACCGGATCTCTGCCTCGCCTCATCCCGCATCATCTCGACGGGAGCTTTAATCCTCTTTCTTTACTCTTCTAGGTAGAGCGCTGTTTGCAGAAATAAAGCTGTTGCAAAGAAAGGGGAGCGGGAGATAAGAAGAGGAGCAAGCCAGCCAGCCCGCCAGCCCAAGAGGCAGAGGGAAAAGAGCGCAAAAAAAGCGCCGAACTCTCCCAAGGCAGGCAACGGAGAGCCTTGCGCCTGGGCTCTGCCAAGTGGCGTGGGAGGGGAGACCAGAACTTGAAGTTACCTGCCCTGCCATAGGAGAAAAGCTGGGACTTTGACTGCCCCTTTCGCAGCCCTCGGCAGACGAGAACGGAGCTTTTCGGAAGAGTTTTGCTCCCCCTCTTTCTTCTGCTTGCAAACCATAAACGGATGTGAGAGGCAGGCAGGGTGCTTCTTTTGCTTCTTCTAAACTCAGGCATCTCAGCCTTTGAGGGGAGCGGGAGCTTTTCCGCGTTTTGCTTTTGCTTGAGTATAAGCACAAAGAGGGAAGCCGAGGAGTTTGCTTGATGTTTTAGGGCAATGGACGTAAGATTTTATTCGCCACCGCCACCAGCACCACCTCAGTCGGGCGCCGCTCCTGATACCCCCTGTCTGGGACCTTCGCCTTGCTTGGACCCCTACTACTGCAACAAGGTGATTTTGCGTTTTCTCTCTACAACACTATCCCCCCCCCTCCCCCAGTTCCCCGGGAAGCTGGGTGGTTGGGCAGATGGCTGAGGCTCGAAAGAGAGACCTCAGGCTCGGCAGGTTGCGCATTTGAGCGAAACCCTCAAGAGAAGCGCCAACGTCGTTTGGCTGGCACGCCTTTATTTTAAGGGGAGATGGAAAAGCGAAGCGCTTCCTTTCTGGTCCCGTCTTTATATTGTGGGCGACCTATTGCATGCTTGGGGGGGGGGGGCGGGGAGGCGTGTGGGCGCGTTGCAAAAGTAATCGCCTTCCCTTCGTTTCTTGCACCGTTAGCCTGAGTGCTTCTAAAATACAATCCTGGAAAAGGGTGAGGGGTAGGGGTGTGTGGGCAGATGATTGTTGGGGAAGGATTGACCGTCTCTGAGTTCTGACCCTTACTTGTAAGTTCCACAGCAGTGGAAGGAAGCTTCCTCGGGAGGAAATAACTCTAGGATCTCAAGTTGAAAGTCTCTGCTAACTCGTACTTCTGTATATAGAGGAAACATTGCGGGGAGGGAGATTTAAATTCACCTCCGTCCCCCAAATAAACAGTTCTTAACTCTGCTTTCAGCCACTGAGGCAAGAATGACAAAGCATTTGGTTCGTGAGACCAAGGAGTTTGGTGAAAGGGGAATTAGAGTTTTAAAAATCAGAAGAGTTGAAATGTTTGCCTTTGAAGGTCTGGAGGAGTTAGTCCAGAATTAAGGTGTTCATCCTCCTATATACTAATACAATTTGGGAACACTGTCAAACACAAAAGCCTTTTTCCTTCTGTTATGTGGGCTGCTGGGTAAGGAGTAGAGTTGAAGGCATTGTCAGAGCAGCAGGAAAACAAGTCTAAAGTTCTGTCAAGGCCATGCTATCTCTATCTACTCAGAAGTAAGTCCTACTTGATACTTAATTCCAAGTTGCTACTGATAGAACTGAACCTTAAGGGTTCTTTTGTGTAGTCGTTCTTTGTCATTAATATTTACGTACAAAAATAAAAGCCAGAATCATAGACTACTTTCCACATAAGTTCTTCCTTTGGTTATGTTTACCTAGTTGCTCTTTTATGAATAACATGAATTTCCACCTTGTTCCCTCTGATCCCCATGGGCAACACTGGCCAGAGGAAAACATTGGTCAGCTTTCACAATCAGTACTTGAAATGCACCTCATAAAGCAAGAGAACAAGTATTGGCAAGAGGATTTATTTAATCCTGGATGTCAGTTGGGCTTTGTTTAAGAACTTGTTATGGAAGGTTGGTGCTTCTACAAGTATTATCAGATGTATTTGTGCCTATACTCATATGCCTGACCAATGCTAGGTTTTTCCTTGGTTTTAATTGTTTATAAAGATATAGGTGATCAACATTCTGGAGAAGTATGTTTATTCACTGGAAAAGATGGCGGGGGTGGGGTGGGAATCTACTGTTAAGTGCTGTCTCTCAGCATTGGTGTATGCATGTATTTCAAGTGTTTCAGATATTCAAGATATGCTGTGCGAAATATGACAACTTCTGATTTATGCTTGTTTTACAAATAGATGATATTGCAGTTCTATCATTAAACTCTTCACCCTTCAGGAAATCTCTAGCATGAGCTCATGGGTCAGTCATATTGTATATTATTCGTTTCTATCCCTGAAGATAACAAGAGACTTATTTTATCCCTTTGATTTTCTAAAGTGAAATCTGGACAGCAGTGACACAAAAGATATCATCGACAGCTTTGTGTTCAGTGACTGGATGTAGAATGTGGTTCTTGATTAAGATCAAATAAAACTCTTCCTGTAAAAGTTTTCTCTAGGTGTGCTACTCTGGAAAAGAAGTGATAGCAGGACTACTCTCCTCCCCCATATGCAAGGCTGTTTGTGTGCTAAGGCTCTTTTAAGTACACAGTAATGATAATTATAAAACTACTTTCACCCTGTGACTTATCACTGTTATCTTTTATGCTGAGTGGTAAGCTTTCCATGCTCAGAAATAAAGAAGTATTAAGTAGAATTAATGTCTTAAGTACCAAAGGGCCTGAAGAACCATTTGGCAGTGAAAACTGAACAGTTATTAATTCTACCAGTGATTTAAAGCTTCAGAAAGAAGGTAATGACTTGAATACATATTTTGCCCATCATACTCGGGATGGTAGTCCAGATTTAATTTAAAAGTTAAATGCTTTGGAAAATCAGGAATTAAGTTGATATATGAAATCATTTTCTAATTAAGGGTTTTAAATCATTTTGGGTGGATACATTTAAAAATCCTTTGCACAGTTCCTTTCATTTTCTTTTTCCAATCAGCTTTTTTATATTAATTGTTAAAACTGCTCACAAAAAGGAACAAACTTTTTCTTTGACTATGCATTCTTTTTAACCCAATCAAGATAGACAATAGATGTCAAAAATTCTACACTCCTTCCTTTTAAAACTCAGGAGTGATATGCTAGGAATGTTTCTCACCAGACAACATTCTTTAAGCAATAGATAGATATCTCTGTCAAGCTGCTATGCCAATGACCATTGATTATCCTAAATGAACTTAGGATAGCTTTGCTGCCTGGGCCCCTATGAGGCATTTGTTGACTGAGCATCTAATTTTCTTGCATTCTCCTAGTCTCAATCAATCTAGCTGATTACAGTTGTAATAAAGTCTAAACTTTGTCTCTTGTTTTTCCTGGCTGCAGAAATACACATAATTTAGTCATCCTTCATTACTGCTGCTGGAGTCTTTTTTGTAATGTTGCATTCCCTTCAACAGCTTTGATGAATGCAGATAAAAAGGCCAACTTGTATCCCAGAATGCTAGAAACATTTTTATTTCAGGGGGAAAATATTTGAATCAGCAGAATTTTGACATGCTCTTGTAAGCAAGTTCACAATTTCTTTCATCTGTACTGATTATAGAAGGTAAGGTAAATATTAATTTGATTTGGTTATTGCCATTAGAGGCTGCTTTTATGTTAGAGTAATTCCATTTATGTTAGTGGAGTTGCTCTACAGTGTGGGTGAAAAATAAATAAAGCTAAACATGTCAGAAATACTGCCAGGTAATCAGCATAACTTTTATTAGTGGTCTTAGCAAACATGTCCTTTGCTATATAATATTTCAAACATCATACATAATCTAAGAACTGTTATTATGTAGATTTGTGCCTGTCATACTGGTTGTAAAGAATTAGGATTCATAACTATTTTACAAACTCCCAAATATAGGGCTTTTTTTTATTTCCCTTACCATTAGCTAGCTTTGTTTCAAAAGATTATAAAGACACTTTCTTTAAAATGATGTCTTAAACATTTTAATTGGTGATTGCTGTGTTTTCGCTTGCAGTATAGCATGCTTTGACATAGTGCCTGAGATCATGTTTCTTTCTCCAGCTAAACTCAGAGGGAGAAAAGTGAAAGAACAATGCAAACAATGTTGGTTATGGCAACTGTGTGAGGTATCCTTTATACAAATAGAGTGAATGGTGGCTGTATATAGATCAGTCTTTGAAATAATATAGTGAAGCGCATAGGCCAGATAAACAGATTTAGACTTAAGGTGTTATGGTTCATCTCTGAAACTTAGAGGAGAGTTGGTGACCCTCTAACTAGGAGATACACGAACAGGGCATTTTTGGAAAATAACCTGTGGTACATACACATTCTGGGATCACTTTTATAAACACATTTCCTAGGTTTTTTTTTTTTTTTGCTGTTTAGAGATGTCCTGTTTTCAGTTTAAATATATTCCCATAAAGATATGTTCTTATCCTGTCTAGCCACTGTTTTGATAAATTCTTGTATGGAAAGATGTTTGCTTATGATTTTTGTCAGTTGCCATTATTTTCAACATTGCTGATATATGAAGGATTTGCTTTAATCTAAGTTTGTTTTGACATGGATAATAAGAGGCATGCTGACTTATGCCAAGAAAAGGAAGGGCTTTATTGCTTCTAGTAGGTAGCCTGGCAAAATTATGTATGGACTTATTTTCTGAAATCTCTTCCTTAAAAGTAAAAAAAGCCCACAGCTGGTATACAGTTAACTTGTCAGGTGAAAAAAACCCCAAGCTGATACATGTATCAAAGAGAGAGAACATATCCTAAACATACAAAATGGGAACAAGAAACAAGGGAACAGTTAAGACAGAGTACATGTATAAACCACATTTTACAACTTTCTAATTACTGTTTGAGAACAAATCTATAATAGAGCTTTATTATTCTGTTACAAGATTATTTTCTACTATCAACTAAAATGATTTTTGATAGGAAAGTGTTAGTTTTCTAATGTTAATGTTGTACATGCCCCAAACTAAATTGTAGATGTTGCTGTTTACAAGTTGTCCTAGAAATTCATTTATTACAAGCATAATTTTCCTTGCCTGGTGCTTTATTTGCTCAACTTCATTACTTTTATTGAAATATTGTATTTTTCTGAAAAGATTCTAAAATGCATTTTTTATTTTAAGAGATATCAGCATCTGTGTAAAAGAGGATGCATACATTAAAATAAATATTGGATTATTTCTGTTTTTACTGCTTAAACTAATATCTTAGAAGAGAATATTATACATTTTTAAAAAAATTCTATTTTTGTTTATTAGAAAATTTCTGTGTACTTGAATGTTTTTACTGCTGGGTTGATATTGAACTGTAAAATACTTTAATACAATTTTTTAAGTTAGTAAATTTGTTGTTTCTTTTCACTGTGGTTTTCAAAATATAATTGGTTTATAGTTGTTTCAAACTGTAGATAACATTTATATAATTTTTATTATTATTAATATATAATATACAAGCTGAGGACGTCATGTATCATTTTATAGAGAGGCCTTGTCTTTCATATGAAAGAGAAAGAAACTTAACTAAAATAATGTGACATATACATAAACAATATTTCAAACATTTTCTTTGTTATCATTAATATACTGAATCAATTAATTATCATCATACAGTTAATATGAACTGATAAACATACTAGTTGGAAGTAAATCCCGCTGAATTTAGTAGGACTTAAGTCTGTTTAATTCACGGCCCATGGGCCAGATGCATCAGACGCTGGCCACGCCTACGCCCAGTTTAGCAAAGGGGAAAAGTGTCCTGATATGTCATGTGATGCCACCGTGATGTGAGTTTGAGACCCCTGATTTAGTATCAATTGGTTATCTTTAGTATGTTTTCCATAATCTTGTGAAAATCCAAATATATCTGAATTATGTCTCCATTTATTATTTTAAATGTGAAATTAAATGTGAATTTTGAATTTTTAGTTCATGTGTATAATTACGTTTAATCTCATTTTACATAAACACACTATATATTTTTGCTCAGATTGGATAAAAATAAGGAAATTACTATAAAATACATACTGTGAACAATATGTTTGGATAGGATTGAAGAGTGGAAAGATGACAATCGGCTTAAAAAAAATATGAAAAACCTTGGATTTCTTCCCCAACTCCTTGAAACATTACGAATACTAAAATAGAACAGTTTTCCAACTTGACTTAGGATAAACCCCCTAGAATTCCAAGCCTCCCTACTGAATTAAATGGCTCACTGCACTGAGAAGATAGTTAACCTCCTATACTTTAGGAGAATTGAGGGTTTTAATTTCATTGTATCAGGATGCCAAGATGAGGAAGTCTACATTAGACATACAGGTCTTTATTTGTAATATGCAAGTATTTGGGGCAAATTTTAGTTTGTGATACTGTATTTCCCCATGTATAAGCCACCCCTTTTTTCCAAAATTTTCAAGCCCAAAAAGTAGGGGGATGGCATATACAAAGCAGGTACACTTTTTATACGTGAAAAATGCATAAAATAATAAAGTAGGAATAAACTGGTTTTCCAGCAGTATGCTATACTTTTTTGTAAAAATTGTACGTGATGATACGATTACGAGTGCGAGTACGCGATAGAAATGCATACGCTAGGCATCGGCCTGAATGCTTCGTTCCTACTCTCGTTCCGATGCGTAGATTGCTAGCGTCGCCCGCACCGCTTTCGGCGTCATGACCGAAGTTGTAGATCTAGACGTCGAATTTTGTTTCTTTGTAAATTTTCTTTCTTCATAACTTGTTTCTCTAATAAAATATTTTTTTCAAAACTTCACAGTCCAAAAATTGGGGGGGGTGGCTTATACAAAGGGGGTGCTTATACATGGGGAAATACGGTAATTAGTTTGTGGAACCTATTTTTTTAAATGGATGGATCTAAGAAGTTGTGATTTTTTTTTCTCTATTATTGGGACAGAAAGTGTGCAATAAATGAATTTTTTAAGGTTAGGCTACATATGAATTATTACCACAAAACACTTATTCTATCTGTCAGCACCTCCTCTTGTTTTAAATTAGGAAAGGTGATTTAGTAGCATATGACTAAATCAACATAACTTTTTGGAGTTCCTGAATGGTGAGAAACTGCAAATTGGTTTTGGGGAAGCACTTAAATCATTTTTTGCTGTATAGATTTAGTATTTTGCCATCTTTATAGTCTTATTTTCTTATACAAAATATTTTAGTATATCTCAGATTATTTTTTGTAATTATTGTGCCACATCTGTGCACTGCTACCAATAGTGTAATCTTTATCAAATTTAAAAAATAATGTGGCAATTTTGGTAATATCTGATGGCTTTTGACTAAAGGTACACCTATGCAAAATGTTTTAATAAATTACTGGTTCTAAGGCATTCTTTCAAAGGCCTATCTGATTAGGATCAGGATCTCAATATTATTCTAGTGAGAAACCAAAATTCCTTAAAGTATATTCGTGGCCCAACATAAGCTTGTAAAAACTTAATCAGCTTACTCAGGAGTGAATCACTTTACAGAAAAGTTTTATATTTTGTCCCATCTTTGCTTAGGGATATTAAGGAATATTAAATGTGCTCTCCTCACACTCTCAAAATAATGCCTCTGTATTTCCATGTTTGCCAAGGAATAATTTTTCATTGGGAAAATCAGGTTCTTAATGTAAATATCAGTAAACAAATCAGTTCTTTGTTAAAGCCTCTGATTTTTGTATGAATGAGATTTCTCTGGATGCTAGTTTATGTTAATTTTTCATATTTGGTAAAATTTATGTTTCCTTTTTGATAACCTCTTTGCTTCAACTTTTTGTTTTTCTTTTATTGTGTCATCAAAAGTCTTGAAAAAATTCTATGTCAGTGAAATTAATAACATTTGTTGCCTCTTTTTCATGTTTGACTGAAATATTGGGTCAAATACAGAACAGTTCATTTAGTGGCCATTCAGTTACAATGGCACTGAACAAAGTGACTTATGATTGTTTTTCAAACTTACGACCATTGTAGCATCTCCATGGTCACGATTAAAATTTAAATGCTTGAATCAACTCATATTTATGATTATTGTAATGTCCTGGCATCATGTGATCACCTTTTGTAACCTTCTGGCAAGCAAAGCTAATGGAAAAGTCAGATTCATTTAACAGCCATGTTACTAACTTAACAACTGCAGTGATCCAATTAAAAATCATGGCAAGAAAGGTTGTAAAATGGGCCAAAGTTCACTTAACAAATGTCTCAGGAACAGAAATTTTTTGGCTCAGTTGTGGTCGTAATTTGAGCATTACCTGTATGTATTATATATACAGGGCCTTTGAAGAATCTCACTCATCTTTAAACTGCTATATTATATTTGTCTGGTTCTGATTGCAGTTAAAGTCTGAGTGGTGTGGCCAAAGTTCAAATCCAATTCTACTTCACTGAATAACTTTAGGCCAGTCTCAAATCAACCTATTCCACAGGAAAGTTGTAGGAAAAATGGAGAAAGAAGTGTAGGCATAATGCCTTGAGTTCCTGGACAAAAGCTGAGATAAATTTTAGAAAAGTTAAGGAACTATTATTTTTTTCTTCTGTAGAGTTAGATTTCTAAGTTCTATAGATTTTAGAGATTAATTAGGCTGATAGAGAGATTTTCAAAGATGATATTCTGATTAAATAATAATTTTTGGTGTATCTTGTTTGAATTGTCTCTGTATATAATTCCTAAAATTGGTTTTATTAGGGTTTTTAAATTGTTTTAATTTAAAAATAGGAAAGAATATGTCAGATATTGAGGTTTAGATATGCAGTATCTAAATTAATTGCTTTCCTCTTTCTTTTCCTCTTTTGCTTGTCCATAATTCATAATCTTGACTACTGTTATCATTCTACCTTGCCTATGCTATCACATTTTTTGTCTGCATATATGCCAGTATAATAAAAGGATTAATAATATCTGCAGTCTTTGAAATACATGTAGAAAATATTGGAAAATTTATTAAGGAATGTTAATGGTTGTGTCACCAATCTACAAATAGCAGTCTCTTCTTTATTTTCTTTTCATGCAATATAACTGAAGTGGTTGATCTTCTGAAATCACGATTGGTCATGGTAGTGGAATGAATTGGAAACAAAGAAGCTCAGTCAAGATAAGACGAAGATACTGCTTATATTTGATTGATATGGCCAGTAAAGTAGTATTCAGTTAATTCTGGACTCCTAAAGATTAAGTTGACAGTTAAGATGTACATTTGTGTCCATAATTTTCAAAAAAGACATGGGTGACCTTGGTTTAGAGTAGTTTAGGATGATAAAACAAATTTTGGTCTTGCCTGGATCAAAACAAATTTTTACAGTTGAGTTATTGGTAGCAGATATTCTGCTAGCTTGTAATTTAATTTAATAATTTGTAACACATGGTTCTGTTTTTAAAATATTTTAAAAACTTCTGGTAATCTAAAACAGATTACTGATTTAAATGAAAAAGGTCATTATTTGTCAGTATTTTGTCACATGCTTCTTCTGCTAAATCATTTGGGTTCCATATCAAATATTTACAATCATTCAAAGAGTTACCTAAAGAGAATCACTGTCCATATTTAGTTATCTGGGTTCAAGGATCATTATATAATATCTTCTTCCAAGTGTAGTTAGAAAATCCAAAATATGGTCATCAAATGAGTCTCCCCAACGTGGACATTATAATCCATGATGCACAATCAATCAAAATGCCCTCTTGGACACATATTTTGTTAGTGAAACTTTGAAGATCTTGTTACTTCCACTGTGCTAGTTTCATTTTATCTTGATCATTTCTAATTTAGTTGTAGACAGAGCACTTCCATTACCGGGTGGTCTAAATAGATAATCAGTCAATCAGATAAAATATATTGTACACATAATTACATGTTTTTTCAAGCATTTGCCACCTTATTATTGTGCTGCACTGCTTTTTATTTTTTCAATCATTTTTCCATTGTTGCATCATTATTAAGCTTCCTTCAATGCCTTCTTTAATTAATTGCTTAACAGTTTTATTTTCTCCCTCTCGTTTTCAGGTCAGCACAATAAGCCTTTTTTGCATACTTTTGACCACCTGATTCTAAGCTTATATTTCATTGTGGCCATTGGTTCCCAGTTCTTATAATTCCCAGCTAGCATGACTATATGTTAGAATCTTTACTGTGATGTCTTTTGTTTCCTGGTCAAATTTGTTTGGACAATTTTCCACCTGTCTTTCCCTCACATTTTCAGTTGTGAACATATTTCTAAAGCAAAGATCTTTGGGCAGAGGGGAAAGTATGGAAAAATCACCTTTGGGACATCTTGGAGAAAAATGACTTCGAATTCATCACTACTGTAAATCCAGAAACAGAGTCCAGATTTTGGATTGTTACTGCGTCATAGTCCTGCAATTGTGGAAAAGCCTCTCTACAAGTAAAAATAGCCTCACCTCTGTTGAATTTATGGAAAACAGTGGAACCCTTTCAGAGGACTTTATTAAACAATGCCTCAAAAATATATTATGAATATGTTATTTTCTTTGGGTTTTACTTTTGTGAATTTACTGTTTAATTTATGTTTTGATTTAGTATACTCTGCCTTTTATAAGCAATGTAAATCATATAATTAGGTTATTATTAAAATGTAATCAATACAATTAAATATTTAATTGTTACTTCATTTCTTATCTGTTAGCTCCTTCACCTATGCAACTTTCTGGGTCTAAGCTTCTTATTCTTTTGCTCAATATATAGCTTATTAAACTGAAGTGTTTTGTTATTTGTTTATTATTTGTTTGTTCATTAATTTATTTATCACATAGATCATACAAATCCACTATGTTCAAACAGTAGACCAAGTTTTTTCAAAATCTACTATGTTTTGGGAATCTGGATGAGATGTCAACTCAAGGCTTACTGTTTCTTCTGGGCTCTTAAAGAATCATTTAAAAAAATAATTTTTAAAACTTTTTCTTATGTTGGAATGGGGGCTGGGACTCTAGTCCATTTCCTCAGCAGAATAATTATCTGAAAACAGAACAGAACTTATTTGGGCTTTTGGAGAGAAGTCATCTAAAGAACACTGAGTTAATGGCTGGAACTAGCTGTGTTGTAATGACGAGGCAGTTGAGTTGTTTGATCATGAACAACTGAATCATGATGATCTTTATTGGAGTCTAGTCTTGCATTTATACACATTTTTAGTTATCCTCCATCACTGGTTAACTTTAGTTACTGCTTAACTTTTGTTACTGTTTAGCACAGTAATTAATACAATTAATTATCTCTAGTTAAAGTCTAACATATGTTTACTTCCTCTCTCTAATCCTCCTTTAGATTAGTGACTTTGTTTGCCTGACTTGTATTTGCTTGGAAACATTCTTTATCTGAGGTTTGCCATCCGAGATTGGAACATTCCTGCAATTACAACTCTACATAGCTGGAGATTTTAAAGGAAAAAAATCCATATAAGATGTTGAAAATGTAAGCTCCTATGGGAAAGGAAATTGCCAAGTCTTCCATTGTAAGAGTCCTTTCTTCCTAGTCGTGTGACCCATGGCAAAATAGTTTTTAAGTATTGGAAAGAATTCCAGAAGCTGTGTTTTACCTCCTTTCTCTAATCTCTCTTGTTGTTGAAGTTTGGTTTATTTTTATTTTGACTACACTATGTGTTGCTGCCAAAAGAACGTTTCTTTAATAGCTCTAATGTCAATTTGATTTTTCTTATTAACTATAAGAAAAATATAATATAATCAATCTCCACAAAGAACTCTGATTGATATCTGCTTCAAATGCAAATAATATTATGTCATTCTTTTATGCCTGTTTCTAATAATATTTATTTTATGCCTTTATTATTATTTTTAATAACTCAAGATGGTGAACATACTTAAATCTTCTCACTCCTTTTTTTTCTACAATCCCATGAGGTGGGTTTGATTGAGAGAGAATGACTGGCCCAAGGTCACCCAGCTGGCTTTCATGACTAACAAGAGTCTCAGAATCTCCTGATTTCTAGGCCAGCACCTTGACCAAACTGGTTCTTCAGGGATACCTTTGCATTTCATTGAACATCTACAATTGCACCTCTGTCTAAGTCATACATTTAGGAGTGGCAGCAAATGAAGTCAATAAATGTCATGTGGTAACAACTGTTATGGTGCAGATCGTACCACAATTTTGGCACAGCAGGTGAGTTGATAAAGAAAATGCTACAGAAGCATTTATTCTATTACACATTTATTCTAATGTATATGAAAGATATATACATAATTCTATAATGGATATGTTCAATGTTGCTGCAGTTTATGTTATGAGCTTTGCAGTATGTACACCAAATATAGAAAAACGGAAGTCTTGTCATTTTTTTTTAAATAAAGGAAACTGGTAATAGTAAAAATGTTCATTATTTGTGTGTCAGGAAAAGCAATATTAAGAAAATGGATTTCCTGTGTAAGAGGACTTGACCATGCTATACACAATGTTTCTCTTTTGAATTGCCATGTTATAATAAGGTGTGTAATATCTTGTAGTACAACCGGCATTTTTTCTTCTCTTACAACGGTTGATCCATTTGTTGACATAAAGCATAATCCAAATATAATAAGTCTCAATTCAATTTTTTAGGCTTCTAGACTGTTCTGTTGTGAATTAGGGAGAATATAATGTTTCTACTATCTACTACTATTCTTAACTTGGAGGTGGGATCCCAAGAAAGAATAAATATGCAATAATGTATATTCTTCCTATTATCTGGTGAGAAAAAAAGAATGAGAGGACTATGTTTCCCTCTTTCTTTCTTACTTATCAGTGATCTGGAAGTTTTTATTATGAGATCAGTGAAACCACCCATCTTCTCTTTCTGTGCTTCAGAATGAGAAAATAGACTAGGTCCCCTTTCTTTGAATTTTAATGAGATTATATATTTTGTTTCCCATGGCATTGTTTCTTTTTTTCTTTTAAGTTTTAAATTATGAGAATATATTTACTTTTTCTTCTTTTGTTCATTTGTATCTGATTCTTGGAGACTTGCTCGACAAGTCCCTGCAGTTTTTTTGGCAATTTTTTTTTAGAATTGGTTTGCTGTTGCCTGCTGCCTAGGGCTAGGAAAGAGTGACTGGCTCAAGATCACCCAATTGGCTTTGTGCCCAGGGCAGGACTGGAATTCATGGTCTTCCGGTTTCTAGTCTGACACTTTAATCACTGCACCAGACTGATTCTCTGAATATATTATAATTATATATATAATACAAACTTTTACAGAGTTAGCAATACAGCTAACCATTCTGAACCTGGGCTATTTTTCTTACACAGAGGTTTGCATGTTATAAAACATGCCAAATCTGGTTTGGTCCAAAAATGATTTTATTGACTTCCTTTTCTTTGAAGAGCAGAGTGTAAGTGTAGAAGATGAAATTTCACAGATCAGCCTTAAATTGGAATGCTGAAAAAGGAAAATAATTCTGGAACAGAGAAAAGGTACATATTATGTTCAGCAAATGTAATAATTAAAATTAGTTGGAGATACTTATAGATAGCAGAGCTTAATATCAAAGTTAATTATATATATTGTGTTAATTTCTTTCTACTGGGGCATAAAAGACTGCTCATAATGGACTCTCAATGCTCTATTCAGTTGCTAAGAATAATAGGATAATCTGTCCAAAAATTAAGCTCTTTGGAAATAAATTATGCTGTTATTTTCCAAGTTAACTTTTGAAAATTTATTGCAGCACTAATCTTTCAAGGCCTACTTGCATCGTTAATGGAAATGTGCGTTAGAAACACCAGGTTCTTTGCTCATTAATGAGGACAGTTAATTATGTTAGAAATGTTTCATTTTATCTTTGGTTTTATATTCTGGAGATTAATATTCATGAAGTAGAAGTCTGAAATGTGGCATTAGATTCTAGTTGGAGCTATAGATATTCAAGCAGATTGTTTAAGTGGAACAAGAGCAAAGAGTAAATCTTTTAGAAATTTTCAACCCATAACTGATTGGCCAATAATGAACTTGTTAATTTTGTTCTAGAAAAGTTTTCATTTAAAAAAATCATGTTGATAATTGGTTATAACAAACATTATATTTCAATAACAGATAATTTGCCTACTGAAGTTTGCATAATGTGCTAATCGTCTCTAGTGGTTAATAAAAGCCTCCTATCTCACTCCCCTGATGGCTATAAAAGGCTATTAAGTTTGTGGCAGCAGTTCAGGTACAGCTGCTATGTGTTAATAATGCATAATTATCACACTAATAAACACAGCAAAGGTCATCACCTCCAAGCTCCTAAAATAGGTATTTTCTTTCCAAAATATTTATTAACACTTCAAGAGCATATTTGTTCATTTTAGTTAACTATATACATAGTTTCTTGGGTGACATAGTTTTTAACACCTCGGTTATTCAGTAAACAACTTAATGTATATTGTAGCGAATCCTTTATTACTATTAAATTCTGCTACTCTATTATCTGTTAAGCATTTGTGTACATTGGTTTGTCTATGGTGCAATTAAATACAGTGCTTGGTGGAAATGCTAAATTTTAAGTGGATTTGTTTAAGATAAGAGAAAGTCTGTGGGCTTCAGATTTGAAGACAATCTGGATTGTCTTCTATCTGGACTTAAACACATGGTCATGCTTACAGTGGTTTTGACTTAGTGCATTCTGCTATGCCACTAACCTCCTTATTGCTCACATATCATTTTGGTGGGGATGGCTGTATTCATAAAGGCTTTATAAAATATATTTTCTTCAGACAAGGAGGATTCACATGGGATTTCCATTTTGCCTAGGAAACATGCAAATCAATAGGCAGCACTTATCTGCATTGAAATTAGGTATACTGTAATTTATGGGCACAGTGATACTCCATCCCCCAGTCCCTCTTCCATAGCCTAACATTCTGGTTATGTCTCCTTGGAGAGAAGCAACTGAACAAAATCTCATTTTCATATCATGTGCTATTGTCTTGTGTTTTCTGTTATTCATTTTGATAACCTTGCATTTTCCCTATCCTGTTTTGATTTGGAAATAAATGTTCAGGGAGCTGAGAGATTCAGCAGTGCTTCTGTCATCAAGAGAAATGAGAAAAGCCTGACTTAACTGGAGGACTTTTATTTGTGATGTACATAGCATACAACAGTTCATTTGTCATGCTTTAAATATATAATGCCAGCAATAAAATATGTGCAGGCACAGTTGTGATATATGTAGTGTCTGGCCCCATTGCCATTGTTTGTGGTCTCTACGGTTGTCATACATTGTTCTTTGCACATCATTCCCCTTCAGCAGAATTTGACACAATTTCTAGCTTTCATTGCTGCATTTTCATTGCACAATATACATGAGTTTGACAGGGTGTGTTGAGGACAACTCTGGCAAGCAATTGATATTTTGAAGTGGCAAGCGTTTCAGCAGCTGCTTGCTTGTGAAAAAGGAATGATAAGATATAGTGTATTGTTAGTTTCAGGCAAAGCATTAAGGTTTAAGCTCTGTAAAAATATACACATTATTCGTCAGTGGGGAAGCAAGGCTTTTATGTTTTTTTAGAGCTTAGCTCCTTGGCTGATGTGAACTAGAATGACATTGGTTTAATGGTCAGTAAATGAATAGGAGTACTTTGAATTTGGACTGCTGCCAATTTTTCACCAACAAAAGGACTGACAAAAGAGAGATTTTATGTGAAATGCAAAGCACAAGAAATGCTTTAGACAGAAGTGAAGAAAGAGTAATAGGAAAATTCCAAAAAGAAAGATTGTTCTTATTTTTAAGGCTGTCAGTAATATAAAATAACAGCAGATTAGTTAAATTGTATGTTCCCTAGGTTCAACAGTTTTGGTTCTAAACTATCTCATGTAAGACTGCAGATAGCTTTTAGAATGTATTCATGTGGAATTTGCATTTTACATTATCTCTCAAGGGACTGTTGACAGAACATTACAGATGACCACAGCTAAGTTATCCAAGTATCTCTCCATTCTAGTGGTGCAAAATTATTGTTTAATCAGATGTGATACTTTCAGAATGCAGCATTTATTTTGAAGGCAGCTTGTAATGATTGTTTATAATTCAAGATGGATTTGATTTCCACCTGAGTCACTGACTGATATCTCAGAAGCAAATTTTCACGATTTTTACACATTAATTTAGCAGAACTCTGATCTGGGGCCAATTGCTTTGAGATATATATATATATCAACAGGCAACAATCATGCAAACTTTTAATATATTAATTTCACATCAATGGGTAGAAAGGCATTTAGAAGGATGCATTATTTACTCAACCGTTACAACTAGAAATATGTAACTTTTGGTCTTGGCATATGAAGTCTGATCATAGTACTGGTCATCTTCAACTAAAATATGTTATTTAAAATAATATCAGCAGGTAGTGAATTGATAAATTTTACATTCATTTAGAATATTAGAGCTATAAGCTTTTGCTATTTTAAAACTTTTCTAGAACAAATATGAACAAAAATTTGAAAATCTTGATTTTCCTCTATATAAAAATGCTTAATAGTAATTATTTTAAAAGTGAAAAAATAAATTATATATTTCTATTATATTATCATAATATTATTAAATGTAATATATGTTAAATTTTAAACATATAAATAAACTGTCTTGTAATATATAGGCTACATTACCAATAATGTTAAATTTTGAATTTTAATCCCCCCATATAGTTTAAACAAAATGTTTTGCTTTTTTTTTTAACAGTTAACCAATCTAGATTTTTTTAAAAATCTCTTCCTGCTGATAACAAAACTGTTACTGTTTAAACTTTCATTCGGCAGTTAGTTGGTACGCTTCAGTGAATGTTGTCAAAAAGACTGTTCTCTTGAGTGACGGCCTTGTAAGGATGTGAATAGAAATTTTAATTGTATATCATGTGTGTATTTCATGGAGTTAGTAAATTCACTGCCTGCATTTAATTTTGTATCTTTATGGGTCAAGCACAAAAAGAACCAATTAAAATATTTTCCTTGAAAAAGAAATTGAATTGTTTAGAATAAATTTCTCAGCTGATGTATTTATGTTAAAGCAATCTAAATACATTGAAAATAGTTTGATTATTCATATTATTCAATCATATCATTGTAAAATTTCTAATAGAAAATATCAGAAGATAGTTATATCATTTGATTTGAAAAATTTGACCTATATTCTATTTAGATAACTGGATTTAAAATAAAGTAAAAAATTTAGCTTAGTTAACATGTGGTACAATTAAAGAAATCCACTTCATTAAACCACTTCATTTTAAGTAATAAGAATTTTTTTGTCTTAAAAGGAAGTAAAATTGCCCAAAATATAATGCCAAAACTTTACATAAAATTATCTGGGATTAAAATCTATCTAATCCAGCAGGTCTTTCTTCCCTTAGACTGACTACAGATGTTCTCAGGAAACCATATGAGTAATTCAAGATAGTGAGAAAGGGTGTTTGTCTATTGTTGCCTTTCTCAACCTGGATGAATCCTTAAAAAAAATTTCAGGCCCTAGGGAACCTCTGCATAGAATTGGATAAAACATACAAAATTGTATGCAAAAAATATTTGCTATACCAATGCAACTGCCAATGTTATATAACATTTAGAAAAAGAGCAAAGATGTTAGTTGGTAACTGAGTTGTGGCACTTAAAAATCCCACTCTATTATTTGCAGTATGCAAAGATAAAATAGAGAACCAGGCTAGAAACTAGGAGACTATAAATTCTAATACTGTTTTAGGCACAAAGCTAGCTGGGAGTCCTTTGGCTAGTCACTTTCCATCAGCCCTAAGAAACATGCACGTTGAAATTACTTCTGAAAAACTTTCCTTAAAAAATGCAAAGATTTGTCCAAGCAGTTGTCAGGATTCAACAATAAATTAAAAATATACATGCACTAAAAAGATAGGAAAAGTGGATTTTTGTTATAATGGTCTCTCATGAAACCTTAAAATTCCAGCCAATGTTTTTCATTTCCTACTACCAAACTAATAGGAAGCCTAGCTAGGAAAGGCTGCTCTACAGTTTTCCACTAATCCTTTAACTTCCAAAAGAAATTTTTGAGGCCATGGTTTCATGTTCATTCATGCTAACCATCAAGTGGAATTCATATTAATTGAGCAGTAGGATTGAAGCATCCAGAAGACAAAGTTAACACAATATGCTAAGAATAAGCAATATGTTAAATGAAAATTTAGATTCATTAAGAAAACATAGAACATAGTCAGATAAATAATATTTTTCTTGCCTTGAATGTTTAAAGCAGAAAGATTATGTCCTAATTGTTTTTTTCTATAAATGGGAAATCACCAATCCTATCAGAAAAATCTATTACAGTAAGTACCTGAAGAAGCGTAGAGGCCCATTACACCTGGTGATGACACTTTTGTGCAGGGGTGGGATGCTGCCAGTGTAACAACTGGTTCGGTGATTGTGCGCTTTGCGCACACATGCACATTTTTTATTTTTGTAACAAATCTGTATTTTATACTGCCTATTTCCCCTATAAGGTGACTGGGTGGCTTACAAGTTATAAAACATATATTCTGTGTCAGCTGTACAGTTTCCAGTTGGTTTTCAAAGGCAATCTCGAGTACAGTGTGAGTGCTGATGGCATGAACAACTGTCTCAAGGGCTTTAAAACAGCTGAAATTAGTCAAAGTTGGATAAAAGCCTTTTACCTCAGCCTTCCCCTACTAAAAAGCAGAAGACATAAGTCCAGGAGAATTTCAAACTTACTGACTTAATCCTTTGAGGAATGTGAGCATATCCATAAATGTTACCTTTATCTTTAGGGGAAAAAAAATAACTTTTTGTCTATTTTGTCCCATCTAATTTTTCATAGTCTCCAGAAACAGGATAAGAATCTCCATGCACCTTAAGCATGGCTTAACTACTGTAAAATATAGATAGCTGAATATTGGGACCATATTGATAGCCTCCTTGGACAGTTTTACAAAGGTTAAAAAAATGCTGTGGTTTATGGTGTGTTAACAGCTAAACAAGGCAACTGTGGCTTGTTCAACAACTGTAGTGAAAACAAATCATGATATATGAATACAGCCAATGTTTCTATTGATGTGTGAATCCAGACAATTGTTTTTTTATTTCCTATTACCCAAATAAAAATAAAAATCCATTCTATAAATTATTTTTAAAATGTAATATTCCTGAGATTGTCAAACCATTGCCAGAAGAGGGACACTTTTAATAGATATATTGAAACTGGTTGAGAATTTATTGGAAGTAATACTTTGTAAGGCACATGCTTATATATGAACTGAATTAGCACATGCATTTGTAGACATAGTTGCAAATGCCAGCAAACAGAGGAAATTTTCTTTTTCCTTGTACTCATAGAGACATCCTAAAAAAACCTTTAAAGCAACTTTCTAAGTCTAATAGAAGACACAGCTGAAAGAGACACTTTGTTGTACTTATGTGCTTTCTGATCTACTCATTGGAGGTTTTCGCACAGCTGTACTATAGTCAAAAAGCACACCAGTGAATGAGCCTATAAAATTCATTGGCATATGCTAGCAACTACAGATACTCAGAATGGTAAATAGATTTTCAGTTTCCATTACCCATTAGAGTAACTTGTATTCAGAGGCAATTATGTTTGATTACCATATGCTGGTAATAGTCATCACTTTATATCCACAACATTCCTCTTTCCTTTGATGGACCCATTTGATGAATCATATAAACAAGAAAGAAAATCAATCTGGTTAATACTTTTTAACCATGAGGATTTCTCTAAGTAAACTTGGACTGTTGAAAAAGGCCACATAAATAAAAACTAGAAATGGATTATCATACAAAAGTCAGTGAGCAAATTTCTGGGCATAGCACACATTTAGTACAATAGATAACAATGTCTGATGCACTACTGTTTTGCAATTGGCCTTTGAATGGTAAACCTGACTATTATTTATTTTATTTATTTGGCAAATTTTGAAATCACCATCTCTGTCCCAGAAACACTCTGGGTGGTGTACAAATAAATTCTGAGTTAGATTTTACTACCTAAATAACACTTCCTTGTACTTGGAGTATAGTTTGGAGGGCCAAATAATTAATTAGTGATTTTCTCAGATCTTTTAGGCATTTCTGAAATGTGGGAAGCAAGCTTTAGAACAGTGGTGGCTAACCTTTTTGGGCTCCTGTGCCAAAAATTGTGTGCATGCTTGCATGCTCGCACTCACATGCCAGCACCCAGAAGGCAATGCACGTGCCCCCGACTCCCCCTACGCATGCATGCACAATCCACTCCCCCCACCCCCCTCTGCTCCCTTACCTGCACTGCACCTCACAGCTGATTTTCGGCTGGTTTGAGGCCTTTTTCGGCTTCCCAGAGGCTTGAGGAAGACTTTTGCAGGTTTCTGCAAGCTTTGCAGGCCGAAAACTAGCCCCATTTTGTCACTTCCTGTTTTTCCAAAAATACTGGAAGTGACAAAACGGGCCTATTTTTGGCTTGCAAAGCCTTCCTCATGGCTCTGTGAGGCTGAAAAAGGTCTCAAAATGGCTGAAAATCAGATGTGAGGTATGCACATGTGCAGTGAGGTAAGTTTGCCTGCAGCTCTCATGCCGGCACAAATGGCTTTGCGTGCCACTTGTGGCACTCATGCCATAGGTTTGCCATCACAGCTTTAGAAGATTAAAAAATTAAACATTTCCCCTGTCCAATTGTAATTGACACAATGGGGCAGTGCTCATATCAGATTATCCACTGAAAGTGCCTGCATTGCCTGTCATCTTGTGGCCAGCATGAAAATATCAAACTCAGTAATCTTCCCCGCCAAAGTGGTATCTATTTATCTATTCGCATTTGCGTCCTTTCAAACTGTTAGGTCAGCAGATTTTGTGGCGAGTAACAGGAACTCACTCTGTCACGGACTCGGGTCTCTAACCAGGCTGTTGGTTTTCCTGCTAACAAGTCCAGTGTCTTGACTGCAATTCATGGTTAAAATTGCCAATTCACTTTGAATTTATTAAAAAAATTTCTAGCTCTAAAGAAAATGACTTTTTGTACAATAAAGTCTAGTTAAATGTTAAATGATGTTTTAAAATGTTTTGTTGTATTCTCCATATAGTTTTTGAAATGTAAGTTAATTTCATATAAGTACAGAATCTGAATTTACTTTACCTAGCCCTGAAATATGAACTAAAGGCCTTTGAATAAGTCACAAGTTACCTAGTACACTTAAAGCCATTCACTGTTGTGTCCATGTCATGTAATTGCAACCAAAGCATCTGCTCTCTGCAGTGAACAAAAGCATTGATATGAGGTACATGCCGTATATATTACAGGACAAAATGTCTACTGTAGCAAGCTTAAGGTCTTTCCTTTTCTGCCATATCAATCTGCCTGATATTTAAGAAGGGAGTGATTGTTGTAGATTGGTTGCAAGAGTTATGAATCCTTCTTTTGCTTATACTAGTAACACTGCAACACAATTCATTCTCCCTCCCTTCTCTGACATTCCTCAGCAGGCTAATAACATACAAGGTAGACAAGTTACTCTTATAACTTAATTTACAAAGCTGTCTTAACATTTAGGTGCCAGTATAAAAATGCTTCAGTAGCCAAGTTTTTCAGTGGTTAATTTTCATGTATCTTTATCCCCCCTCACAATTTCTGTCTTTGTTGAATCATATCTTCTTTTTTTTATGACTTATTATTTTTAATTTAGTTATACATTCTTTTGTTTAAGAACTCGGATAACTGTCTGAAATTTTTGTTTATTCATTAAAAGCCATTCTGTAGATTGAAAAAAGTGAAAGTATATAAATGATGAAAATAAATCATTATACTTACGAAGAAATCTGTTACTGTGAAAGTGTAATATTTATTGTGATATAAGTGTTTGTATAGATAGTTCTTTTTATCAGGTTTTAACTTAATCCATGGAAGTTTATGAACTAGTGACTTCAGAGCTATAGGCATATCTAGCAGATATGCACGTTCAACAGTTTTAATTATTAGCAGTCACTGTTACAAATGCCATTTGTATTATTGTTTATTTTGAATCAAAGAAAAATGCTATCATTTGTATATATTAGTTGGTTTGATTTAAAACAATTCTATATCACTTTCTATTAAAAGAAATCTCAAAGTCATTTACAGATACTTGATGCATTTTAACCAGATGGCATGGCTCACTAACATTTCTATTTCATCCAATGCCACTAATTGTGCAGGCAAATTTTATAGCAGGGTTAGTTTGTCTGGAATTATGTGAAATAAATAAAAATCTTGATTTGATTCTACTTGAATATATTTGTTGTTTTTAGTTGTGATGGTCGTGTCTGACCATCATGACCAGAGATGCTATTCAACCGGTTCGCACCTATTCGGGCAAACCAGTAGCAGTTATTTGGCATGGGTCTCCGAACCGGTGGCAATCCCTGGCTGGCCACTCCCCCAACCCGGTCGCTCACTTGCGATCGCTCTTCTAGCTTTCCGTTCCTCACGTCCTCTTTCTCCCCGGGAAAAGGAAGAAAGGCATGGACGCTGCAAGTATCACTTTCCCCGTGTGAGTTAAAGTGTCAGGAGTGAGAAAGTGTGCGATCTGATAGAGGGGGTGGGGGTGAATTGAGCCTTGGAGCACTTTTGCAACATAAAAGAAATGCATTTTGGAAGCAGGTCTTTTAAAAATTTCTCCAAGGATTCCCCATGGACACTGCAAGTTTCGCTTTCCCCTTGTGAGTTAAAGTGCTGGAGTGAGAAGGAGTGCAGTCTGACAGAGGGGGTGGGGGAATCCACCCAAGCCTTGGAGAAATTTAAAGGAGCTGCTTCCAAAATGCTTGTCTGTTAAGTGCTCTGTGTGTGTGGGTGTGAGAGAGAGAGAGAAAGAGAAAGAGAGAGAGAGAGAGAGAGAGAGAGAGAGAGAAAGAAAGAAAGAAAGAAAGAAAGAGGAAGGAAGGTAGAGAAGAAAGAAAAAAAATAGGAAGAGAGAAAGAGATAAAACTCTGTGCTATTATTTTTAATTGTTCCATTATTTATCATGTGTTAATATTTCACACTGTCCCTACACCTAGAGTAAATTTTCTGCCTTTCTTTTGCCCAGGACTACCACATATTTTTCAGGATTTACATGCATTCAATGTCAATAGTCCAGAGCATAAAACACAGATGTGTTTAACAAGAGTTGAAAGGGACCTTGGAGGTCTTCTAGTCCAACCCCCAGCTCAGGCAAGAAAACTGAGGATGCCAAACTCTGAGTAGATATCCTGGGAAAGGTGTCAGAATAATAGTTAGAAGGGACCTTGGGGTGAACCTTATACCCTTTCAGAGAAATGGCTGTCCAGTCTTTTCTTAAAAACTTCCAGTGATTGAGCACCCAGAACTTCTGGAGACAGACAGTTCCACTGGTTAATTGTTCTCACTGCCAGGAAGTTTCTCCTTAGTTTTAAGTTGCTTCTCTCTGTTCAGTTTCCATCCATTGCTTCTTGTTTGCATTCTGCTTCTTTGGAAAATATATTATCCCCCTTTCTTTGTGGCAGCCCCTTAAAAGCCTGTTGCCTATCACACTCTTGAGTAAAGCATGTGAGCCCTTTCCTCCTTTCAGTGGTCCATGAAAGTACATCTATAGTATGCAGATAATAAAGTCAAAAAAGGTGAACAACATTTTTACAGAACTATAGATAAATTGAGGCTGGGTGACAAGGAATGGAGGGGAGAGGGAGGCACCCCATGATGTGAGTGACATTGAGTTGGCCACACCCACCCAGTCACATGACCACCAAGCACACCCACCCAGTCACATGACCACAAGCCACGCCCACCAAATAAGCCACGCCCACAGAACCGGTAGTGAAAAAAATTGAATTCCACCACTGATCGCGACCCCATGGATAACGTTCCTCTAGGCCTTCCTGTCCTCAACCATCTCCCAGAGTCCATTTTTAAGCTCACATCGACTGCTTCAGTGACTCCATCCAGCCACCTTATTCTCTGTCATCCTCTTCTTCTATTGTCCTCAATCGTTCCCAGCATTAGGCTTTTCTCCAGTGAGTCCTTCCTTCTCATTAGGTGGCCAAAGTATTTGAATTTCATTTTCAGGATCTGGCCTTCTAAAGAGAAGTCAGGATTGATCTCCTCTAGGACTGACTAGTTTGATCTCCTTGCAGTCCAAGGGACTCTCCAGCACCATAGTTCAAAGGCCTTGATTCTTTGATGCTCAGCCTTCTAATGGTTCAACTTTCACAACCATACATTGCAACTGGGAAAACTATAGCCTTGATTATATGCACTTTTGTTGGCAGGATGATATCTCTGCTTTTTAGTATGCTGTCTAGATTTGCCATAGCTTTCCTCCCCAGGAGCAAGCATCTTTTAACTTCTTGGCTGTAGTCCCCATCTGCGGTGATCTTGGAGCACAGGAAAATAAAAACTGTCACTACCTCCATTTCTTCCCCATCTTTTTGCCAGGAATTGAGAGGGCGATATGCCATGATCTTAGTTTTCCTAATGTTGAGTTTCAAGCAAACTTTTGCACTTTCCTCCTTCACTCGCATCAAGAGGCTCTTTAGTTCCTCTTCACTTTCTGCCATTTGAGTGATATCATTTGCATATCTGAGATTGTTGATATTTCTCCCGGCAATATTAATTCCAACATGTGATTTATCTAGCCCCGCCTTTCTCATGATGTGCTCTGCATATAAGTGAAATAGGCAGGGCGACAGTATACAGCCTTGCCTAACTCCTTTCTCAATTTCTTAACTGAACAATGTCCAGTTTTCGGTGTTGCTTCTTGACCCGCATATAGGTTTCTCAAGAGACAAATAAGATGATCTGGTATTCCCATCTCTTTAAGAACTTGCCACAATTTGTTGTGATCTACACGATCAAAGACTTTAGCATAGTCAAGCAGAAGTAGATGTTTTTCTGGAACTCCCTAGCTTTCTCCATGATCAGCATAAGTTGGCAATTTGATCTCTAGTTCCTCTGCTTCCTTGAAATCCTGCCTGTACTTTTGATAGTTCTTGATCCACATACTGCTAGAGCCTAGCTTGTAAGATTTTGATTGAATATATATTAGTATCAATATTTTTATTATAAATATATAAGGGAGAGACCGGATGTGGTATTTATACCTTGGGGCATACCTATTTAGTGCTGTGAAAATCATTTTATTTTTCTGCATAAATCACTATATTTTAAATTAAATATTATGATGTAATTTTACTATTTAAATTGAGGCTCATGAGAGCTTGCTATGGAAATGTGCAGCTATATAGTAGGGAAGTACAAATGCCCTTAACTTGTTTAGATCAGAAGGGAATTATATGTGTGGCAATGTGTCTAAAGTTTCTTGCATTTAACAAAACGTATCTCATTAACAAAATATGGCTATACTCTTGTGACTGTATTAACTGAGAATGACTTCCTGATTTATCATGTATAATTTCCTCTGAAAGTATCCTAATTCCATTCTAAGAAGACCTGTGGCAAATCTCAGAATAATGCATGATTTCAGATCATATGTTGTAAGGTTTCAATTTTATGCTACCAAAACATAGATGCCCAGAAGGATGTTATTTTGATCTGTAGTGTTTGAATGTAGGGTATTCTGGGTTTTTTTTTTAGTGAATGTATCAGTAACAGTGTTTTGTTTAAGGTAATTTAATAAGGTTTTTTCCCCCGTTGACCTTCTGGGATTCCACCCCCCCATAAAATGTATTAAGATAATTTACATTCCTTGTCAAATACCATGTTTGTTTCTTGGATAATAAAGGTTTCATTTCCTTGATTAAATTTATGTTTATATTTGACATTTTCCTGTGCTACATAAATCCACATGGTGGTTAAAGTCTATGCAATCCCAGTGCTTAAGTGCTAGGTTGTGTTGAATTTGGACACATCACATAAATAAAAGTGGTTTTACGTTTCACCTTCATCTGGTGGGTAAGCACCCCACCTTTTCTTGTGGAACATAATCACTTCTGACATGGCAAAATTAGATCCTGGCTATTTATTATCTACTGAAATCAAAAACCATAACTGGGAAAGCATGTGGCAAGTTCATTGGAGCAGCTTGCATGCAGAGAAAGAAAGGGCGGCTTTCCAGTTTTTAAGCTCAAGGTGATTTTCCTCTAACACCCAGAGCATTTTAATTAATTATCCTGAAAGATTGAGTAAATTATTATTTGAATACTTTATGGCATTACATGCTAACATTTCAAGGACAAAGCGCTTTACTTGCTTTTCAACAGTGCTTTACTTGTCAGAATATATCTTCTGAATTTATGCAGTATACTACAGTGTAAAGTATAGTTAAATCTTGAGTGCTATGAATTATTATTAAGTGCCTAAGTCAGATTTGATCTACTGGAATAGGAATGAATATTTATGGATGCTTTTTGGGGGACTGAAAATTAAGAAAAGTATACAGATATTATCTGCTTCTTACAGTTCAAACCATGTTTGTCTGACTCTCATTTTGCTCCTTTTTGTATATTTGTCCATATTGCATACAAAGTACCCCATATTGAAGCAACATAAAACAAATGTCAATGTTTATTTTCATCCAATATTAGAGAGATAAGCAAATATGGTGCTATATCAAATGGGCCATGTTTGTTTGTTTATAAGTTTAGTTTACATGGCATATTAAGACACAAACCTGGATTAACAAAATACAATCATTTATCCAAACCAGTTATAGCTTGACTTTTATAATGAACATGGTGTAGCCTTTCCAACAACATGAATAATTAAATATCCAATTCCATTGCAATTTCGTGTGTTGTGTGAAGTCAGTCATTGTTTCAGGGTGGAGAAGGCAGGACAGATCCGGGCTCTCAACTGTGTTAAATTTGATGTAGCTGAACATCAATATAGATGAAGAGAAATGGGGAAAAAGATAAGAGATGGGTGTGTAGTTGTTTAGCTCATTACAGTAAACATACAGTTATTGCCGTAACATAAAAGTTATTCTAACTCCGTATTTTGGGGTCTGAGTGATGCAAGCAAATTCGAATATGTACTATTCCTGCTATGCTTCTTCTTTTATAGATTTATTCATACAGCTGCAGAAATATTTGACAAAATCAGGAAATAATTTTCCCAACAAATAATTTCCCAACAAAGGCTTTACAACACTCTGTGCGTCATGCCTAAATCAGAAATCTGTCCTACCTATATCAGTGTTGAGATGGACTTTGCAAAGACACGTTTTGGGGTGGTGTAGATTGATAGAGTACCCTGTATATCATGTCATCCTTGTCCCGCAGCGGCTTATCCTCTGACCTGCTGTTGACTCACCGACAGTCCCAATATTGCAGAATATACAGCCTCATGCTACATAATTAAGCTCCATTTCATGCTGAATAAACTAAATTATTAATCTATCTTAAATAGAAAACTATCTTTAGATAGATTTTTATTCCAAAGGCAGTTTATTAAAATAAAATTTAATATTTTTTTAAAAAAAATCCAATTTAAATTTCTAAAAATCTTGATTTTTTTAATTATTAAAGAAACCCCATCAATTTTTATCCACTCTGCTTTAAATGTACTCAAAGCATCTATATACGAAGGTATGATGTAACTGCCATCTGCATATTCTACATATGGCAGATACATTCTTTATGACATTCAGCAATAATTTCATTTGTGATAACGTAATTTTTTTATAGTTCACGTCATTCACTTTTGTCATTCTATGTGATTAGAATGACACAACAATTCTGAGGATCTTACATCGACAGTTATTCAGTGGAAAACACATAAAATTCTACACTGTTAACTGAATTTCCAAATCACTAATAACAAGCTGTACTCAATAAATAATTTTTAAATGATAATCTTCTGACTTCAGCCAATCATCAAATTAGATGAAAGAATCCTTGCATTATATTCAGAGTTGAGGGAGATGAAATGGGACAAGACACATTTTGAGTGCCATCAACTAAGGATGAACTCGACCAAACACAGGTTAGAGCTGCTATTAAGGCCTTTCTTGTGGCCATAAGGGTGGCAAAATTCCAATATTTCTCCATCCTTATATTGTCTGCAGATTGCTGTCCTGCAGACCTGTTTTGAGTTACACAAGCCCTCTTGGGTAAAGGCCTTTGGGATACTTTTGCAAAGAAATGTGGAAGAATTTGTTCAGCATCTGTGAGACAAAATAACTCAGATTTGCTCACAGGTGGATGCTGAAGTTGCAGGTCTGGAGTACATGTCTAGGGCGGGAGTCTTGCCTGGTCATCTGGGAAAGATTCAAGCCTTTTGAAACCTGAGGAAATCAACAGGGCCTTAGGCCTGTGAGCCTAAGTACCTCCTCTTTACATCCAAGCCCCTACTGGGTCATCAAAGCGGCCTAGTGTATGCCATGTGAATGGGTCCTAGAGATTCTTTTACTTGGGAAGATTGTTTCTTTATCTCTTAAGCCTTGGTGCCTAAGGCCTTGGTGCATCCCCTTCTCAAGAAGCCATCACTAGGCCTTCAATACTTTTTCCCAGGATCCAACCAACTCCTTTTGGGTTGAGCAGGTGGTTTCACATCAGTTTCAGAAGACTCTGAGTGAAGCGGAGTATCTGATCCTTCTCCATGCTGCTGCGAGAGCCCAGGATGGGTATGACGACTCCTGATGACATCATCAAGTCTGTCCAGTATAAGAGTAGCAGCCTGTGGGAGAAACCCCCCAGCTTTGACTCAGCTTCTTTCAATGGCTGTAAGCTGGTGTCTCTGAAAGCAGTTTAGTTAGCAGCAAAAGCGAAAGCTATCTTCCATCATTGGCATAATACCCGGGGAACTGGTGCAGCTGTGCCTTCAGGAGAGTGGGGCTCTACTCTCCTGCAACGCCAAGGATTCGATGAGAGAGACTAAGTACCCTTGATCCTCCCCCACAGTCTTCCCTCAGTGATTTCGGCCACCACGAATGTAAAGATTGCATCGGCGATAACAGCTGATAGTTAAAACTGCAGGTTTCACTTTATTGCTGATTTCGCCGTTTGGGGCTGTTTACAGCCTAAGGAACGATTTAACCTCTGCATAGCCTGTAGCTCTTGTGAGCAACCATTTTGGAGGCTTCTTGTTCAGCCACACGTGGTGAGTGGCCATTTTGAAAGCTTCTTCTAAAGCAAGTGGTGAGCGGCCATTTTAGGTGGCATCATCCCCCAAAGGCCAGCTTCTACCATTCATTCTACCTATTCAGACTACTGCATAGGCAACACATAGTGAGGATCGCTTCCGGCACCTTTTGTGTCTGTTTATGCATACAATGGATCAAGACAAGGTCCATACAGAATCTTCAGGCCTGATTTCTCAAGGCCCCCAAGCTGGCAAAAGAAAGAGAAGGAGACAATGCTCCCAGTCTGTTCAAAGGGAGGTGGCGGCCAAGATTAGGGCCAAAGCTTTGGGCCCTAAGAAAACATCCCAGGCCAAATTAAAGGCAGAGAAATGAAGACATGTGGCCTTAAAAAGGCAGTTCAACAAAACTATTGAACAAATGAGGGGTCAACTACAACAGGCTTCCCAACCAGCCAATCCTCTAGTTGTTCAGCCAGCTAATTCTAGGGAGATGGAAGATATCTCAGCTCCTCTTAGCCACCTCCGATCCTGGTTACCAGAGCGACCTGAAATCCAAGCAGGGCCTCAAGACTTGAGCAGGTCAGGTCCCAACATAGCCCAGACTCCTTGGGATCTTTCTTCTTCCTCTATCCCATCTGTGTCCCAAAGCAGCTCTTGATCAAGACCAGAGGCCACTTTTACACCAACAGCAGCAGGTCTTCAGTCTCCAGATCCTCCATCAAGTGGCAGATCTTCTGACATCAACGAAGTAGTCTCCATAGCCATCAGACAGGGTCTGGCAGAAGGGCTTCAACACATCTTCAGGCCTTTAGACAGACCTCAGTCTTCCTTCCCGGCTTTTCCTCTAGCTCAGATTCCCCAAAGGGGACTACCTCACTGTGTGGAACAAAGGCCCCATCTTACCTATGTGGAAGGAGTGGACCTCACTCAGGGAGAGTATGCGGAATCATCTGAGTGCAGCCCCTCCCCTGATTCTGATCTGGAAGAGGGAGAAATCTGGGACCCCAACCTCTCAAAAGAAGAGGAAGATCTGAGGCCTGATCAACCTCCTTCGGCTTCTGTATTCAAATCCGCTTTATTCAAATCTCTCCTACACTGGTCACAGCCCAGTTGTCAGTGGAGGAAATTGCTCCCGAGCCTCAAGTGGTACAGTCGGGGCATGAGGAATTCCCTCTTCTCCAAACCCATTGTTCATTTGGAGATCCTTCCTTCCCCCATCATCTTTCTTGACTTAGTCAAGGAATAATTTGCCTTCCCCACTGCAGGCCCCCACCCATTGCCCCAAGATAGGCGGTTCTACAATGTGGGTCCTTCCTCAGCTACGGCTCTGGCAGTTCCCCCAGTAGATGCCCCAGTTGTGGCCTCCTTCTTCTCAAGCACTCCAACTGAGCCTGAGGATGTACTAAAGGCAGAGGACAAATGCTCCAAACAAACATTGAAATGTAACCGCCAAGCCTCGGCTTGGGCCATCTAGGCCTCGACTGCTGCATGATTTTTTACAAGGTCTTCCATCTGCTGGCTACACCAACTTCAAGGCCGCATACTTCAATCAGACTGTAGGTCGCATCAGGACCTCAATAAGATCATAGCAGCAGCAGAGTTCTCGGCGGACGCCACCCTCAACGCCGCCAAGTTCTCTTCCAGAGCCATGGCTTCATCACTGGCAGCTAGGAGACTGCTATGGCTACGAAATGTTGTTGAAACAAAAGACAAAAGGAAACTCCTTTCATCAACAGGAAAGAGGGCAGTCTTCCATCCTACTCCATACCAGCCTCCCTCATTCAGGCCCGAAAATGCTTCTTGCTTCTCCAGACCTCAGAGAGTGTATTCTCAGCATTAAGATTAACAGCATGCGGCTACCAGCAGACAACAAGCTGAGGGTAAATGGCCCTTTGGGGGGGGAGGGGGTCGCTTCCATCGCTCTAAATCTCTCGTTCTCCCCTCCCATTAAAGGTTGTTTGGCCTCCTTTGCTTCCAGATGGGAGGAGTCAGTGACAGATTAGGGTTACAATTAGAATTTCTATCACCACCCCCAGAAAAATTTCTACTCTGCCCTGTTTCCCGGGACAGTTCACGGAAGGCCCTTATGGAATCAGCCATTAGTCACCTGGTTGATATAAGGGCCATTCAACCAGTCCCCGAATTACAACATGGACATGGGCTTTATTCTCAGCTTTTCGTGGTCCCTAAGGCCTCGGGGGGTGGGGGTGGCAAGCCATTCTCGACCTAAAATTTCTGAATGAGTTTATCCCATATAGGCGCTTCAAAATGCAGACTCTGCATTCTATTTTGGAGAGCGTTCAGGAGGGCGATCTTCTCTCTTCCATTGATCGGACGGAGGCTTACCTTCACACTCCCATCTGGCCTCATCATCACCAGTTTCTCTGTTTCTGTTACCAGAATTCCCACTTCCAGTATCTGGCCCTTCCTTTCGGGCTCTTGTCTGCTCCAAGAGTCTTCACAAAGATACTGGCAGCATTGGTGGCTTCGCTCTGGTCTGTTCCAGTTAGGATCCAATGCTACTTGGACAACATCTTGATCATGTCATCCTCCACACACTCTGCCCATCAAGATCTTCAAACCATGCTCCACTGCCTCCAGTATTATGGTTTTTCCATCAACTCCAATAAAAGCCATTTCTTCTCAACAACCAGATTGCTCCATCTGGGAGCCATCATCAACACAACTCTGTGCTGAGTTTTATTGTCTCCAGCCCGAGGACAGAGCCTTATAGAGATCATTCGACAGGTCCAACGTCAACACACTGTCTCCCTGTCGCTGTTGTCCAAACTTTTCGGCAAAATGATCTCATGCATAGGCATCATTTCATGGGCATGGCTACGCTCATGGGCTCTACAATGGTCCCTGCTCCCTTCTCAACGAGCAGGAACCAGCCACAGGTCCTGCCAAGGTCCTGCTCTCTCCAGAGGTCCGCCATTCCTTCAAGTGGTGGCTTTCCCCAGTCTTTTTGAAGGGTCTCCCATTCAAGGAACCAGACAGACTGATCATCACCACTGATGCAAATCTCCTGGGTTGGGGAGCCCACATAGAGGGTCTCATGGCTCAAGAGATCTCGTCCCGGTTAGACAGGACTGGGCCCATAAACTGGCTAGAACTCAGAGCCATTTATCTAGCCCTGAAACATTTCAGGGACAGGATAGTGGGGTCCCATGTGCTAGTGTTGACAGACAACATGGCTGCAAAGGCGCACGTAAACCAGCACGGGTGCTCAAGGTCCAGGGCCCTCATGAGGGAAGCCAAAAGGTTGGGGATGTGGTCAGAGAGACATCTGCTGTCTATCACAGCAGACCACATCTCAGGAGTCAACAGCTCCCAGACCGATTGGCTGAGCAGGAGCCTAGTCAACCATGCAGAATGGTCCCTTCCCCAGTCCATTTTCAAGGATCTCTCCCTCAGGTTCGGGACCCTGGAGGTAGACCTCTTTGCCTCTCCCCAAAATGCTCAAGTAAACAAGTTTTTCACCAGGTTTCCTTGTCAGGGAGCAGAGGGGACCAATGCACTTCAGAGTAGATGGCCCACTGGTCTCCTCTATGCCTTTCCCCATCTTCCCATCATTCCAGTGGTCATTCAGAAGATGTTGGAGGAACAGGTAGAGCTGATTCTCCTAGCCCCTCCATTGGCCCAGGAGACCCTGGTTTGCAGATCTGGTGAACCTGTCTGTAGCCACTCCCTGGAGGATTCCAGACCACATGATCTCCCTACATCAGGGGACCCTGATCCACCCAGATCCCCAGTGGTTCAAATTGACTGTGTAGAGCTCAAGCGGCAACTGTTAAAAGAAGCCAATCTCCCAAGTCATCCTTACTATCCAGGCGTCTTGTAAATCATTTATGACATGTATGTACAATGCCACCTTGAGGGTTTTTGTCATTGGTGTCACAGGGAAGGTCTCTCTCTTACAGTAGAGTACCACAGGTCCTCTGTTTCCTCCAGGAGGGCCTAGACAAAGGTCTAGTTCCTAACACTTTAATACCGTCAAGTAGCAGCTCTTGCTTCAGTCATCTCCTGGGATTCCTTTCCTTCTTTGTCCCATCAACCTTCAGTTCAGAGATTCTTAAAAGGGGCTTCCAATCTCTGCCCTCCTGTGACTCACAGATTCCCATCCTGGGACCTTCACAAGGTCCTCCAGGCCCTAACAGAACCTCCCTTTGAACCCCTTAGAGAGCTGTCCCTTCAATTCTTGACCCTGAAGGTGGTTTTCTTAATGGCTATCACTTCAGCTAGAAGGGTGTCAGAGTTGGCTGCTCTATTTATACGGCAGGACCTCTGCACCTTTTACAACAATAGAGTTGTTCTTCGTTTAGACCCTACCTTTGTACCCAAAATAAATTCTGTATTCCACAGATCCCAAGACATGGTAGTTCCTGATTTTTGTTCCCGTCCACACCACATCCTAGAGCACAAGTGGCACACCTTAAATGTTAGAAGGGCTCTTAGAATTTATATCAAATGCATTTCAACATTTAGGAAGACAGAGGCTATGTTTGTATCCTTTTCCTCTTCCCACTGGGGGAAACAAGGCCACCTTAAGTAGGTGGATCAGGGCTTGCATCGCACACGCCTACAAAGCCAAAGTTCTTCCAGTACCACATGGCTTGACAGCACACTCCACTAGAAGTGCTGCAACTTCGGTTGCCTGGGCCACCCAGGTACCCTTAGAGGAGATTTGCAGAGTGGCTACATGGACATTCCTGTCTCTGTTCATCAGACACTACTGCCTGGATTCCATCTTCAGCGAGTGGTGCCTACTTCGGAGTGAGAGACTGGACGAGGACCCTCCCAAGGACATGAAGGCTTTGGTATGTCCCATCCTGGGCTCTCGCAGCAACATGGAGGAGAATGGGCATTGGTAAATTTACCTGAGAACGCCCCTTCTATCTATGCTGCTAGAGAGCCCAGCCCCTCCCTTGTCGCGTCCAAATTGTGGTGAGGTATGTTACGGTTCACGATTCTGTTTTGGCTTTCAGAGACACTAAAGTCTGTCAAGTATCTTTGCCAAAGCTGGGAGGTTTCTCCCACAGGCTGCTACTTTTATACTGGATGGATTCAGCTTGGTGATGTCATCAGGAATTATACCCATCCTGGGCTCTCTAGCAGCCTAGATAGAAAGGGCGTTCTCAGGTAAATTTACCAATGCCCATTTTCAGTCAGGTTTCAGACCTGGGTATGGAAAGAAGCAGCATTGGTAGTGCTTTTGGATGATCCCTGGCTTGGGCAGAAGGGTTGTTGTGCATCCATCTTTGACTTATTTAATGATCTTTCTGCAACTTTCGATACCATTGATTATGTTATCCTTCTGGACTGATGCAGAGAGTTGTGGGTAGGATGCATGTGGATTGGACATACTATTCAAGCATCTGGAAGTTAATCATACAGGAGAAAATTTCAACTTTTCAAGAAATGGATTTAATCAAGATATTGTTCTCTGCTTCAGAGTTAATTCAAAATTTTGAACAGATTTAAAAATTGTGAACTATCTATAAAGTAGAAAAAAGTTGATTTTCTGTTAACACTCTTAACTTCTTGCTCAAAATGTTGATTATACCTCAAACCAAACATTACAACTAATTTTTATTTTCTTTGGCTCCATATATAATACCAGCAATGCATACTTTTAAACATGCTATGTCTGTGTAGGTACATTTGTGGGGGGGAGGTCTGGTGGAACTTTTAAGTTTGTTACTTCCGTAGATATTTGTGCAGCTCACTTATCAATTCATTTCTCTTTCATTATCTTCACAATGTGGCCAGAAATGGGTTATAAACAGAAATAAACTAAAATAAGTTTTTAAGGGCTTCTTTGTTAATTTTGAATCGCAGAAAGGACAATTAAGCATCACCTAAGATTTTGGGATGACATAAGGAAAGTTAGTCCCAATCTAATTTTGAGTTTTTGGAGGGTAAATTTAACTGCCTCAGTGTTAATTTCTGGGTCACCAAAAGAGAAAAATTCCCAAATGATGGTAGATAATAAGCATCCATTAAAATCTAGTTCCAGACAAACAGAGTGGGGGAGGACAATATTGATTTAATAGACAGAGAACCTTGTATGTCCATAAAAACATTTCTAGATCATGACCAACAACATGCTTTCTGTAGGTATAACATTAACTGCTAGAATTGCATAGAATCAAGTACAACATTTCCAAGAAACCTATTTACTAACATTATTATTTTTTTAAAAATGGAACCAATTCAGGGAACTACAGCTTACGATATGTCTTTTTTCCCTAAGTAATTTATGAAAGATAAAACTACTTTTGTAAAATATTATTTTGCATTTCCTACAGGGACTGATATTAAGTTGATATTAATCTACTATACTGTATAATAGCAAGAAGACTGACTGCAGTGATGCCAACAGCTAACATTTTCAGAATTTTTACATGTCAATAAAATTGTTTAAAACATCGTAGGGAGTCTGAGCAAGGACAAGAGAGACTAGCAGAACTTATTAGTGGTTTAAATGGAGATCTCCAAATCTAGTTAAGTCTTAAAATTTATGTTGTGGAAAATCCCATTTTTGAACAGTCAAAAACAACCATAGAAACTTTTTATAAACATAAAATGCAGTTATTTACAGAGCATTTCTTATTTAAAAAGTGAACATAAAGTTGTAACCTATGATTGGTTACAATCTGAATATGACTGTGAAATGCTACAGACCTTACTACCCCCTAAGTAACTAATATTTATGGGCCTTTATGGACATTTGCCTTTATCAACACTAGAATATCTTTTGCAAAAACTGAGAAACAGTTCGATTAGTGGAGAAAATGCAGCTACCCATCTTAAGTCATGTGACTTTAATTATCTTCTAATACAAAAGCATAGAGGATACTCAATAAGATGGTATAATACATAAATGGGCTGAGATGGTGACCATAATTTCCTGGACCCATTCTGGGACCAAAGAAGGTAGGTTGAAGTCTTCCAAAATGATCATTATCTGTGGAATTTCACTGCCAACTCAGTCACAGCACCAAGAGCAAGTAGCTACGCAGGAGGGAAGCTAGAACAATAGCAGCACCCAACTGATCCCCAAAGCCCAGCATTACAAATTAGATTTCCCAATCCGTTATCTGTTGTGGTTTGCTGTTGTGGTTTGCTGGCACCAGGTGCAGACGGCTTAGGTCTCGGAGAGCAAGGACTCAGATGAGGGGCCTGCGTGTGATGCAGGGATGGGGCCAGGACCATCAGGATTGCTGCCTTTGGAGATTGTGGAAGCTGGCAGCAGTGATGAAGAGGTCCCCGAGGAGCCTGTGCCTGGTGCACATGCGCGCAGGGCTGCTCAAAGGAAAGAGTAGCTGCAGCAGTATGGGCAACTTGGGAGTAAGGCTACAAAATAATGGCCCCTCTCTTAAGAAATAAAAGCCAGCTGAGAAACCGGAGTTCTTTGCAGGAAGCAAAGAAGTTTTTGCACTCAAGTCTTGTGGACATTCGAAGTATCTTGGTTGGTATTTGGAGACTCTTTGTGTTTGAAATATTTCTTAGTAACTTTATCTAATGTTCTTGGCAGCCTTGCACACTCTTGGCAAGGCTCATTCTTATCAGAGACAATTAATTTGAAACAGTCTTTTAACTGTGAAGGAATGAAATTCATAAAGAATCATTAAAAGAATTTGCTGTTACCTCTGTTTCGTGTTTGTTTCCTTGGAAGAAGGTTTGGGTCAGAACAACAGCAGAGTTTCTCAGATAATAATAACTGCTCTACTGTTACTGCCTTGAGTTTATAGTTGGTGCTAGAGGGGCACAGATCTGACAGAGCCCAACCTAGTTTGGACAATGGATAACAGGTTGGCACTCTCAGCCATAATAAGATCAATATTTGATAAGGGTGTTGCTTTTTTACTAACTGCAGATACTTTCCATCTCTTCCAGTACAGGAATACCTGGCATTTTTTTTTCATAAATTAATATAAAAGAGTGCATTCTAAAGTATAAAATAGTTAGCCTTTTCTCTATAACAGTCATACAAAACAATAGGAATGTGACATAGCACTTAATTTTGGTTAGTATGGTTGATTTACATTATTAGTATCCTATTCTGGAAAGAGATAAGATCCCTTGCTGGAGAAACATTTAATGGACTGTTTTGAAAAAAAAAAATGCAGCATTAATATACACATTAGGAAAACAATGTATGTAGCTTAGAGTTTAACTGTTGAATTATTTAGACTCTTTTAAGTTTAGCTGTATAGATATTTATTTACCAGGTAGATAATAATATCATCAGTCTGACAAAAAGTGGGATTTTCTAGCTATTTATATGTAGTAGTTTTCCATACCAATTTGGCCTAGGGTGTGGTTTACTTAATTGATAGTTCCTTATTTAGATATTTTTTCTATTTTTGGTGCTGTTTCTTTATTATTGGGTGTCGGCTGTTGGGGAAAATGTGTCCTAAGATGTTTATTTTGATGATGTCATCTTTTAAATAGTATATAAATACGGTTTATTTCTATATGTCTGTTGAGTGCTGATCTGTCTGAATGCCAAGATCGTAGGAATTCCCTAGCATTTTTAATGTGCAAGAAAATAACCTCTATATTTCTAGAATGCAGATTAGAAACTTCAGTTCTGTTTTGTTGTCCAGTTATTATTGTGAAATACATCTTTAGTATAAGCTTGAACTTTTGAAATCTGATATGGCAGAAAGAAAAACAATTGAAATCTATAGGAAAAAACTAGAGTGGAAAGAAAAGAACAGTACAGAACAAAACATATAAGTTTCCATTTTAATATTGAACACAGGTACAAAACATTGAATATTTGGAACATTTTAATGGTGATGATTTGTATTTTAAGATTACTGTTGTGCTGAAATCTATCCTCTAGTTTTCCAATGATTTTCTACCTTGAGGTTTGACAGTTTCTTTTTGTGGTATTTTTTGACTTTTACAAAGCGACAGAGGAAACTTTTTGCCATTGGTTTCTATTGCATATCTCATCCTGCAGTCTTGCCACTAACTATGCTTTCGCCTCTGGGAAAAAAATGGAAAATATTCCACCTGATGTCTTCCCTTCAGGATAATTGAAGGCATGGAAAGCTAGACAGATAACAGGCACCTAGTGAAAAGAATCAGTTAAAGAAAACATGTAGGCATCTTTTTGTTTAAGTATAAACATGTTCCTTCAATCCAACCCATGAAAATTCTATAGAAATTTTCTGTCTCTTGAAAAAATATTAAAAGCACTTTTCCTTAAAAGTGAACAAAAAAGTTAACAGCTTTTTACAAAGCAACCATTCAAATAGTTTACTTAAAAACGGTATACAGAGATGACATATGTCCCTGAAGTTCCCCTATTTATTGAATTACTAAAAATATATTTTTTCTGTGACTCGTGAACAGATTGTTAATCCCACTGAAACTATACTGGAGTATAATTAAATATAGAGTTTAAAATTGATATGAGTCAGCAAAAAAATTATAACAGAAGCTGACTCATTTGGAGAGGCATTGTTATTAATCATACTAGAATCACCAAATTTAATTTTTATATTTTTATTTTATAATAAGTACTGATAATATAATACTATAGTGATACTGATAAAGTCATTATATTTCCTCTATTCCTTTTAGAATTAAATAATTAAGGTGCATTGAGAGAGATATTTAAACTTATCTATATCTTTTCCATCTTTTTTGGTTATTATTTTAATTCCAGAAAGTTTACTTTAATATAATTATTAGAATAAGATTAAGAAAGAATTATCATGGTAGAAAATAACATGATAGTTGTACCTGTAATTAACCCTCTTAATTCATACTCAAACATAAATGTTAATTATTTGCAGATCAGTGCATAGCTTTATGGGGCGGGGGGGGGGGGGTTGTAACCAAATACATTTTTGACTCTCTTTTTGCATAAGAGGTAGACATGAATGTAACAAATTACTCAATTTCATTCTTATTTTAGATTTGATGGTATTTTAGGGTATGCTATATGTATGCCTATTTCATTAATAACACAGCATTATTACAGTAAGAATTAAAAATATGAGCAGTCTTACTGTTTTTTGTTTAATTTCCTTATTAATAAGTTGGCATGTTTGCTAGAGTTAATGGAAGTTTATTCCTTATCAAAACCTTTCTTTTTTTCAAGAAAGTTAAATGTGAATTGTAGAGCCCCAGGACTCTTCTAAAATTCAGCTGTAAAAATAGCAGGCCTCTTTTTTGAGACCTAAAATTATGTTTGTAAGGTTTATTCAAATTAACATCAGAATGGTTCCTTTCAACTTTTTATACATACAAAGAATTTTCAAGAGTGTAAGATTTGAAAGCTTTTTGAATAAAGAATGTTCATTTTCTTTTTTCTCAACAGGCTTTTAAAATGCTTGTAAAATATATTAAGGTATTGCATAGTAGAATAAAATGCTTTTTTTAAAGGAGGTGTCTGCATAAAAAGCTTGTATTAATGTCAATCAATTTCCTATAAAAGTGTCTACACAAAAGGCTGGTATTAATGTCAATCAGTTTCTTATATCATGTATTCTAAGTGCAATATTTAAAGCAGATAATGTTTTAAGATTGGGACAACATATCAGAACATATCAGAACATTTTCATGAAACTATCAATCTGTGTTTATAATGCCATGATACAGTAACTTATGTATTATTAAGATAACCAATCAAAGCTACTTAGAAGAACATTGAGATTTAACATATGTAATTTTTTTATATATATTCTAAAGATAACATAATTGTATATACAATATAATTTTAAAATATTTCATTCGAGTTTGAAAATATTCCATTCAATGAAAGCTAAATCACTGTTTGTAGAAAAACCCATGTTTCATTGATAGAAAAATTAAGTAACACAAAGATGAGCTTCCTTGACAAAGCAATATAATTGGTCGTGTGTGTGTGTGTAGGACCAATGTCTATTAATTTATTATTGCATTAATTATCTCCTTTCCTCTGAGAAGAAAATGTTTACAAAGCTCAAAGTGGGTAGTTGTGCATATAGTTTTTCCTCTGCATGCATAAAAGCTGGTTGTCTGAAGACAAACGGATCTTGTGGTCACTTGAACCCAAGTACAAATTTTCATTTAATTGTAATAAAGCAGAGTCCAAGATTTTGCTGAAGTGGGAAGATCCTTTCCAGTTTTGAGCTTTCCAGATATTCTGACACGTACATGAACAACAATCAAGTGCTCTGTTAATTTTTCATTATCATGAAAAGAAATTAGCAAATAATATTTATTATAACTGTAGCATATATTGAAGATTGACAACCATAATTTCTGTGTTGTACCTACTTTGACTCATACATGATTATGGAATGTAATGGAAGATGTGGTAAGAGATGTGATCTCTTCCACATTGTGCGTAATTGAAAGAATCAAGGGAATTTTTCACATCCTCAAGAAAATTAATTTAAAATTATCTGGGAAATTGCAATACAGCAAAATGAATTTTAATATCTTTGGAATATATTTGTGTAGTAATTGAAACAGGAAGGACAGTAACCAGTGATGTCTGGGCAAGGTGTGGCTATAATGTAAGTGCACGTAAGTTCTTCAAGGCTGCCAAGTATCCATTAACTCAGAAGAATGGGAAACAGAGGTAATATAGAGAAGAATATAGATGGAGGGTTTTTTGTTTATAATCAGACACTAACAATAAAAAGCTGCTTTGACTGGTTTCTCAACCAGGCCTTAGAGATAAATCACAGTTTTTTTTAATCTTCATTACCAAGCTTGAGTCCTTAGTTTGATTTGGTTGAAACTTCAAATAGGCCAGATTAATTTCCGTTGTAGTACACAATGAAGCATTCATAACATTTGATTGTCTACTTCTAGGAAAGATGCTTTACTCTTTCAGCCATCCTTTTTGGATGCTTTGTATATTGCTGTTGTCTAGCCAAAGTTGTCCAACCTGATGCCCTGCAGATAGATAAAAACTGCAACTACTAAGGTGGTCTTTCATACTGAAAAATGTTCTGCTAAGATAAATGCTGAATTTGTGTACCCAAATACAAAAATAACAAAATGCTCCAAAAATGTATATATCGTCTTCCATATGTCCTTCACTTGGCAATAACAAATTTGTGAAATTTCATCATGCATAGAAGGCTGCTGTGCTCGTGGTTTAGTGGTTGAGACATCAGGGTAGAAACCAGAAGACTTTGAGATCTAGTCCCACTTTAAGCATGAAAACCACTTTTGAGCCAGTCCCTCTCTCAGCCTCATAAGGTTGTTATTGTGAGGAAAATAGGAGGGGAGGGAGTGTTAGATATGTTTGCTACCTTGAGTTGCAAAAATTATAAAGGTGGAATATAAACAAATACACAAAAAACTAAATACTGATAGATATAGATAGGTATAGAATTCTTTATTTGCCAAGTGTGATTGGACACACAAGGAATTTGTCTGGTACATATGTTCTCAATGTACATAAAATAAAAGATACATTCATCAAGAGTCAAGAATCATAAGGTACAACACTTAATAATAGTCACAGGGTACAATAAGCAATCAAGTCATAAATGGGCTGAGATGGTGACCAGTCAATACAAATCATTTGGATACAAGCAACATAGGTTACAGTCATACAGTCATAAGTGGGAAGAGATGGGTGAAAGGAAAGATGGGAGGATTAATAGTAATAATAATGCTGACTTCATAAATAGTTAGACAGTGTTTAGGGAATTATTTGTTTAGCAGAGTGATGGCATTCGGGGAAAAACAGTTATATTATATTATATTATATTATATTATATTATATTATATTATATTATATTATATTATATTATATTATATATATATATATGCTACAAAGCCAATATATTTGTCCCAACAGAAAGTAAAAGCTAAAACTAAGCTTGCTTTATTTATTTGTTTGTTTATTTATTTATAACATCTCTTGCCAGTCACATCTACCTGACTCATTAGAGCGAGGAGGCCGGGAATGTTGCGGATCCCACCCCTGAGGGAGATACACCTGGTGGGACCCAGAAGAAGGGCCTCCTCTGTGGTGACTCCGTCTCTCTGAAACATCATTCCCCCAGAGATTAGAATGGCCCCCTCACTAATACCCTTCCGAAAGGCACTGAAGATGTGGTTTTGCCAGCGGGCCTGGGGAACCCAGAGAGTGATGGAGCCCATCAGGTGGCTAGTGTGATCTGCTGTCGGAGAGGAGGGTGGGCGTTGGTTTTTGATTTCTTGTTTTGTTTTTTGTTTTCCTAAATTTTGTTCTGTTGTACTTTACTAATTTACTTGATTCTTTTTGTTAGTTTTCATTGTTTTGTTTTGTTTTAAATATGGTTTTACATTGTGTAAGCCGCCTTGAGTCGCCATGGGCAAATAGGTGGCAATATAAATTAATTAAATAAATAAATATTTGTCCCAGCAGTAAGTAAAACTAAAGCTAAGCTTCACCTACTGGAATTAGAGCGAAGGTAATTTGTTTCTACTCTATGTATACAATTTTGCTCTATAAAAACACAACATATTTAGAAGAAATTCTGTGATATGAAAAATATTCATGTCCCTAATGTTTTAATGATCTGCCTAGCTGCTTTCATTAAAATTTGCCGCCTGATACTAGTTGGAAATAAACATTCATATAAATTCACTAGCTGAAATAATTGAACTGCTTAACTCATATTTTGCATCTGTCTTTACACAAAAGGAAAAAAAACCCAGTCCAACTGATCAAAAACAGTACCATAAAAAACAGATTAGGAATACAAATAGATATTAAAATAGGTAAGAGAGCATGTGTCCACCCTAGACAAGAAGAGAAAATGGTAATATATCTTTCAAAGATCCTGGAGTACCGGGGAACTATCAGAGAACCAGTTCCCATCTTCAAAAAAGAAAAAGAAAATCTGTGAACACTTAGTGGCAAACAAAGTCATAATCAAAACCCAACATGAATTTGTCAAAAACAGATCATGCCAGACAAATCTTATTGCATTCTTTGACAAAGTGACAAAATTAGTGGACCAGAGAAATGCTGTGGATATAATTTACTTGGATTTCAGTAAGGCATTTGATAGAGTAGACAACAACCTATTACTTGATAAGATAGAAAAATGTGGATTAGGCAGCATCACCACCAGATAAATTTGTAACTAGCTGACCAACTGCACTCAACATGTAGTCCTCAATGGAACTGCATCTTCATGGAGGGAAATATGTAATTAGGTACCCCAAGGCTTTATTTTAGGCACAGTATTCTTCAACATCTTCATCAATGATTTGGATGAGGGTATATATGGGGAACTCATCTAACTTGCAGATGACACAAAGCTGGCAGGAATAGCCAACACTCCAGAAGAGTGTTAAGATACAGAAGGATTCTTTTTTTTTTAATAAAAAATTTATTTGGGTTTTCACAAAACAAAATACAAGTAAAATTTCTCTTTTTGAGGATAGCATGGTCCCGAGTTATCACTTCTCCATACGGACACAAATTCAATTTCATATTCATCTTTGTGTTCTATTCCATATCTTATTACTATTTTAATATTTTCTCAATTTTTCCCTTCCCTTAGTTTTCTCAATCTTACTTTTAATTATTTCATTTCTTTCTAAATTCATATATATATATATATATATATATATATATTCTAAGTTTCAATATCTTTCTAGTCATTATATTTATACTTTTGTCTGTCCTGTTTCAATTTCATATTTTCTTTTCTCATTAAACAAAATTTTCCCCTGATTGGAGTATGACACCTTTACATCTTTTAATTTTTATCTCTTCAACTCTTATTTAAACTTCAATTTATGCCTTTACAGTTATAAGATTCAATATAACACATAACTTCCAGTCAAATTCTGCTTGGTACATTCTTAAAATACGTACTAAATTCTTAAAGAAAAAGCATATATATAACAATGATAAATAAAATACTTATTCTATTCCAATTCATCTCTATCATTAATGTTAGTTATAATCTTTAACGTCTTTAACATTTCTTTTCCATAGGATATCATACTTGTAGGAACACTTACAATATTTCCATATTTTTTTCATATTTCTTTCATATTCCTCTTCACTTAAATTTTTATAACACTTTAATGATAATTAACATGTTCCCCTCCTTTCCTCATTCTATTCTCTCATTCTCTTTATTGCATTTATGTATTAAAATTCCATTACATTACAATGAGTATTTTATCTATCATTTTAATCACACTTGTTTCATATTTTCTATTTCTAATATAACAATACTATCTTATGTACCTTTGCAGAATCCCCCTTTCAATTAAATTTTCACCCATTATCTCCGTGTCTTCTAAATAGGCTTATACCCTTAATCTTTGTACGTTTTTCCTGTTTCTCTATGTCCTGTTCCTGTCCTTTATAATTTCTTTTCCTTTCCCTCTTCCCTCTCTTCTTCTCCCTTCCCTTTTTGACCCCTTCTCTCTCTAATTCTGATTCTCTCTTCTGTAATCCTCTTCTGTTTCTTCCTAATATTGTAATTATTTTTCAAACTATTCTTTTGGGGGGTTGTTTTTTCAGATCTTAAATTTTTCACTCTCTCCTCCCTTTCCTTTCTTTTCCCCACATAGTAATACTTGGTCATTGAAGATGCTTCTCCTTTGTCCCACCCTTCTTGTTCTACAGGCATTTCTTGTTGTTTCTCATAGTTCAGGATCTCCATTTGTAAAAATTGAAATACGAAGCCAAAAGAACCTCTTCTTTCTTGTGCACCTTCTTTCTGTTTTTTAAGTTCCATTCTCAATTCTTCCAAGAGTGATACCATTTTAAAAACTTGTAAACAACCACCGGATTAATTTTAGTCCTTTAGTTCCAATAGCCAAAAATCCCAAAATCACCAAGTAATCCAAATAATCCAAAGCTTTTTCTTCTTGCTTCTTTTTTCCACTTTCTCTTGTTGGGGTTCTATTATCTTGTTACAAAGTTTCAGTTAAAATGTATCTTTTAGGAATCTTGTTAATGTTTCACTGTTAATTCCTTTCACTTCCAGGTGGTTTCCTCCATTTTTTCCAGATCCCACCCTTTTGTTTTTTCCTTCTTTTAAATTTTTTTGAGACTCCAGAAATCTTTATTATCCCTTTGACATTTTATTTTCAGCTTAAATACCTGTTAATGTCAAATTGGATTTTTGCCTGTTTCTTGCTTAAATCTCTTAGTTGTCAATATAGGGAAGAAACGAAAAAAAACAAAAAACCCAAATCCTTTCCCTTCCCTATCTCATTCGCCGCTTCAAAGTCTTCTTTGGGAGCAATGTTATTTTTTATAATTCAAATTCCAGGGTACCTTATATTGTTGCTTTTTCAGTTTGACCCGGTCAGCCAAAACTTTCTCTTCTTATCTTCCTCCTGCACATTCTTTTCTGGTTGAGTTCTTCTTTGAGGTGGCCATTTCTGACCACCGCTGCAACCACCTTCAGGAAAGGGAGTAATGGCCAGCTGGGGAGAAGAGATGCGATTCTCCTGGACCCTGCTGGCAGTCTCCCCCCCTTTCACCACCTCAATGGGGTGGCTGAGCCCCGAAACCAGCCAGCTCGGGGCACTCCAGCGGCGAGCACAGATCAAAACTGCATGATCGCGGATTTTGGTCTACCACCGAAGAAGCTCAAACCGGAAGCCAAGGTACAGAGAGATTCTTGAAGGAGACTTGAAAATCAGGTACTATCTAACAAAATGAAATTCAATGCTGAAAAATGTTAAGGTTCTACATTTAGACAAGAAAAACCAAATGCACCAGTATAGTATGACTCAGTAGTAGTAACTCTGAGCGGGTTCTTGGAGTTCTAAGACAATCACTTAGATATGAGCCAGCAGTATGCTGCAGCTGTCAAAAAAGCCAACACAGTTCTAGGCTGCATTAATGGGGATAGAATTAAGATCGCGTGAAATGTTAATAGCACTTTCCAGTGCTTTGATAAGACACACTTGGAATACTGCATTCAGTTTTGGTCACCAGGATGTAAAAAAGATGTTGAGACTCTGGAAAATGTAGAGAAGAGCAACAAAGATTTATTTTATTTATTTATTTATTTTTGTCAATTACTTACAAAATAATAGGTATAAGTAAAAACATAGTTATGAATACATGGATATATATAAGAAAAATAAAAATAAAAGAAACAATAGTACAGGGACAGTAGGCACATTGGTGCGCTTATGCACGCTCCCTACAGACCTCTTAGGAAAGGGGTGAGGTCAATAGTAGACAGGCTAAGGTTAAAGTTTTTGGGCTTTGGGGAAGAAACCACAGAGATGATTACGAAACTGGAGGCTAAAACATATAAAAATATATAAAACATATAAAGTTTAGTTGTTGAAATTGGGTATGTCTAGTTTAATGAAAAGAAGGATTGGGGTGACACGATAGCAGTCACATTCCAATATCTCAGGGGGGTTGCCTCAAAGAAGAGGGATCAAGCTATTCTCCAAAGCGGGGTCGCCAACCTTTTGGATCTCAGGGACCACCAAACTCATAATTTTAGATCCCAGGGACCACTAACTGGTTCTGTGGAGTGTGGCCTAATTTGTGGATGTGGCTTGGTGGTCATGTGACTGGCTGGGCATGGTTTGTATGTAAATATAAATATATAAATATTGATTTTTTTATTTAAAAAGTGCAACTTTTACTCAAAATCAGGCAAAGCAGGCAGGTAGATTGAGTTGCTTACAGAATCACAGATTCATTCAGAGATCTATCTATCTGCCATTGGCTAGCTCAGTCTGTCACATAAAATTTGCTTGCAAGCAAACTCATAAAATTAACTCACAACACACTATGTATGTAAATACTGAATTTTTTTTATAAAAAAGAGCAACTTTTACCCAAAATCAGGCAAAGCAGGCAGGCAGATTGAGTTGCTCACAGAATAATTCAGTGATCTATCTATTTGCCATCGGCTAGCTCAGTCTCTCAAATTTGCTTGTCATGAGTCTGCACTGAATTTGCTTGTAAGCAAACCTTCAGTCCTTAGGTTCGGTTGTACTTAAAAGCAGAGCCAAAGATCTAAAGACTAGCTAGAAAGCAAGAAATCCAACCATTTCCTGCTTCCTAGCTAATCTAAATCTCCTGGCACAGCAGAACAGATGATGGTCGGAAAAAGGAAAAATAGAAATTTAGTAGGCAAGTTTACCGGGTAAGGAGTGAGTGAGTGGGGAGGGTTCCCGCAGGCCATGTGGATGGCGTAGCCTTGTGTTTCTGCATAGCCTGGATTAATTGCTTTGGGGGGGTGCTTTGGGGGTGAGATTTCTCTGTGGCCCACCAAAATTTTCCCATGGCCCACTGGCTGGCGACCGCTGCCCCAAAGCACTTGAAGGCAGGGCAAGAATGTAATGGATGTAAGCTAATCAAGGAAAGAAGCAACCTAGAACTAAGGAAAAATTTCCTGACAGATGAATTAATCAGAGGAACAACTTGGTTTCAGAAGTTGTGAATGCTCCAACACTTGAAATTTTAAACAAGAGATTGGACTACCATTCGTCTGAAATGGTATAAGGTTTCCTGTCTGAGCAGAGGGTTGGGCCTCCAAAGTCCTTTCCAACTCTGTTATTCTGTTGTTCTGATATAGACTGATCTGGTTTCTTTCTTAAAAAGCAACTCTTCTTAAAACATAGTTACAGAAATAAAATAGAGTAATCAGCAATTCAACTAATTCTTTAAATAATCTGAAGAATACTAATTTAGTGATTCCTGTTTGTTACGTCTCCCATTTTGCTTTTATTTGTAAAATGTTTCGATCTTACAGTATGTTAAGGGAGTTTTGTTTTCAGTCTATTCTGATGAGGTTTTATAAGCCTGATCCTGTACATAGGTAAGTAGATAAGTCTGTTATTATAGCCATATGTCATTGTATAATAGAATAATAATTCAAGAGACAAAAGGTCAAACTAAGGCCAGAGTATAATTAAGACTTTTTTAAAAAAAAAAATGAATGTAAATAACAAGCCAAAAGTAGCAACCTGACTATTAACAGTTGGAAACACATCATAAGAAGATAATTCCACCATTCAAGGTCCATGCCCTGAAGTTCACCTACCATCAAAAAATTAGCCCTACATGTGATCTCATTATAACTAGGGCAGTGGAGAAAGTAGTGAAAATCTGTCACATGGCTGGCTGTTCAACAGGATGCTTATAAAAGCTCCCTTAAAGATACACTGTCTGAAAGCAAAGAGAGGTAAAGGACTTTCTCAATAGGTAATTATGTTAATCAGATATTGGGACAGGTTTTCATGTGTTTTATTGCAGTGAAACTAAATTGGAAATATGGATGCTTATATTTTAATAGCATCTTTATTAACATATATTTAAAAAATAATAATATTTTTTGTCTTCCAAGATCTGAGTTTCCCTGGGGAGTAGGGAATACATTTGTAAGATGATAAAATTTTGGTCCATAATTCCCAGTTGTGTAATGTAGAAAAACAATGTTTGGTGAGGTAGAATTCTTGAATGCTTTCTAATTTCTTGTATTTCCCCAGCAATGCGAAATACACTCTGATAGCAATGAGTGCTAATCCTGCCTCTAAACTTAGGTAAAGAACAGGGTGCTGTGGAGAATTGCCAATATATTTGGACTAGTCCTACTTAGGTGATAACCTTTTAATGCCACCCATTGATCTAAGTCTCATACACTATCTCAGCTATCACCTTCTCTTGGAATATTTTAAGTGCACAGGAGTGCAGCCACCTTCCTGCACTAAATTGCAATTAAGAATTAACAAAGGTATCAAAAAAGAATACCCACTATAGTGGCTTTAAGAAAAATATTTTATATATTTGCTATACATATTTTATAGATAGCAGAACAACCTTGTATGCAACAATTGTCTCTCTCTCATGCCTTTTATAAGTATATTATATTCAAACAGACAAAAATTACAATGGTCAGAGAAACAGACATGAAACGGAATGGTATAGATATTGACTAGAAGTTACAATTATTGCTGCCACATTAGATGATTGGTATAGGCTGTTTATTTCAAGGTATGTTAATCAGTTTTAGAATTGCTTTGCTTCATACATGAATAGTAGCTGTTACAGTAATTTTGATAAACTGTTTATAAGTTTACTACAGTTTAGCCTTTTTTGCATTCTAATACCTTGAATGCCAACTTGTTTACAGAGTCAAAAAATAATATTGCTTTAAATATAAGTGTACATTTTATTGAACTTTTTTATTTCATGAAATCTGCTGTTCTTGGAAGAAGTTTTGTAAATATTTTTACCTTTTGTTATGACAATTGGCAAAACTAATTCTTTCGTACCTCAAATAATAAGAATTTGTCTCCTGAATTGTTGGGTGCTAGTTTATTTACCTTTAAAGAAGGTAATATGAAAAAACTTTCTAGGATGGGCTTTATTCAGGGGTGGGATTCTACCATTCGCACCTATTTGCTAGAACTGGTTGTTAACATTCTAAGCAGTTCAGAGAACCAGTTGTTAGAAGAAATTACTGGCCTAATCCTGTAAGGAAGGCAGGAAGGAAACCTTCTGGTGTTGCTTAAAGAAACTGCCTCTCTGTTAACCCTTATTACATTCTTGGCAGTAATAGACTCCCTATCTCAGGAACGTCTCTGGAGTTTTTTTTTGCCTCCTTTGCTGGTACTTTGCTTGTGTGGAGTGACCATTCAAAGTTACAATGGCACTGAAAAAAAGTGACTTCGGACCATTTTTCTCACTTACAACTGTTGCAGCATCCCCACAGTCATGAGAGGCCAGGCGAAGAGATGCGTGCCTCGATGTGAGTAATATTGATTTGGCCATGTCCAGCCAATAACATGACCACCAAGCCACACCCACCAACTAAGCCACGCCCACAGAACCAGTTGTTAAAAAATTTGAATCCCATCCCTGGCTTTATTCATACAAGATAACATTCTGTCCTTTGATAACATTGAAATTTTCCATAAGATCGTACAAGGCTAAGAGATAAGTATCACAGTTGCTTTGTTCACATGTTACATTATTCGCATAAGTATAGATCACTTGATAAATGTAATTTGGCACTTCTCTTGCCATAAGTTATTTCCCATCTCAGAGGTATCTGTTGTGCATTTACATACTATTTGACTGAAATTGACTGAAATTATCCCCTTTAGACTATTTTACATTAGCAAGATTGTTGGAATATATCCTTTTACCAGGTGTGCCATCTGCTGCCCATAGCCATATATCCCTCTAGTGAAAAGATGAGAAACCAAGAGATCCCCACAGTCACATTATTTTTTATCTGTTGAAAGATTATGTTCCAAGAAATTGCACAGTAACATGTTGAAAAAGTTTCCTATCTTTTATTCCTTTGTTACTAAATATGTAGTTTACGAAAAGCCTTTTGCATATATTTATTTACTGAAATTTGAAATAATTTGAAAAATCTGTACGCATTTTAGTAAGGTAAGAGAAGAGTAGAGATTCTACAAACTGAACTGATAAATTTGTGAATAAGTTTTTCAACAGGTTTTAAAAATTAAGCTATCCCGTTCTTTAATAGTTATCTTTTTAAAAAGGACTGTCATATTAAAACCTACATTGTTTGCTTTATTAAAGTTCTTTCATGATAAATTTCTCTGTCCCTCTTCTTTAGAGGCTGAAGACTGGGGTGGCTAAATAGATCACATAACTTTTAACTAGGTTACCAAGGAAATTCTAAACCTGGAACAATGAACTTTGAGTTGGAATTTGTAGTGAGCAACTGGTCATATGTGGAATTAAATTGCCCATCCTTCTTAGTAACTACTGGTAACAGCGTATGCCTGTGCTTTGGTTTTATGCAAGGCTAGAAATAGATGTTATTAAAATCACATCCTCCCAGCACCATGCAGTTGCAACATGAAATATTACATTCATTAGAATATGGTAAAATT
>NW_020769338.1:13729789-13754539 GCF_900518735.1 Pseudonaja textilis
TGCAACTGCACAGCATGTTTTAAAAATGAACATTAACAGACATTACACATAGCCACAGTTGTCAGTGTTTAATTAAAGAGGGATTCTGCTATGTAGAACGTCATTGTTTGTTAATGTGTTATAAAAGGTTCAAATTAAAATGCTATACAATTAGTTTGCATGACAAAATGACTTTGCAAGACCCCTACAATAGACAATTTAGAGAAATAACTATTCTGTGTTTAAAATACTAAAGGAGCAACAATTTAAGCAGATGGCAGTGGCTTTCCTCTTGATTATAACTTTGAGGCATGCTTTGCTAAATGGAATCAGCGGGGTTCATTAAGGTCCCGTTTGATGTATCAGTATTATAAAAATACCATGTTAATTATCCTCAAACGTTGCAAGTTACCTCCATTTTCCTGCAATCAGAAGATGAGAGAAACCCTGTGAAGCAAATTAGTCCTAATTGAAAGAAGACTGATTAATATTTAAATAAGGCATTGTGTGAGGAATTCTGCCATGAGAAAAATAGGCTGAACATCTGAATTAATTGCATAGCAGGTTAAATTAAATTTCATATAACAGGTTAGAAGATGAGTTGGCACAGGGCTTTACTGAGAAGCACAATAGCTGAAAAAACAGTCTTTTCTTTTGGTCTTGGCTGGAATCCATCAAGGTCCTTGTAGCCCTTACCTCTTTGTTGCGTCTCTTTCACTTCAAACAAAGGTACTAACAGAAAATTGCAACTACATTAAAAAAATCTTTTTTGGGAAGGAAAGGAGGTAAGGTAACACCTGTCCACATTTTCTCTATTTCTCTTTCATGTTGGCTACAAAACTGAGAAACATCAGTATTTTTGCCCCCCTCTTCCTGGCATTTAATGGGGATTGATGACATAAAATGCTAATGGTTGGAATATAGTTAGAATTGTGCTATTACTGGGTTATCATGGCCTGACATTTTCACTGTACCAGAGCATACATGTGGAGCCTGTTTAAAATGATTGGGTTACTTAAGGGTCCCTGTTAGGGATATTTAATCCAACATAAATTACTTATGCACTTTGTTAGTGTACAAAGAGACAGTGTCACATTGTACATGTTGGCAGTTTTCCAGTCAAGAGCTGTTAATTACTGTACAGTTCATGAATTCATTTTCTGGCAATAGAAAGCCAGAAGCAGGAAAGAGTGGAGGAAAAATACATCTAACTGAAAATGAATAGGTGAGAATGTAGAGTGATAAATTTTAAGTTATTTTAATGTTTAAGAGTTGCGGTGCCATTTGCTTTCATGCTGAAAATAAAAACAAATGATAGTACCAATCCCTAAGGGAAAGTTACTTTAGTTTTAAAGTATCTCTGGCAAACAAATCACGATCTTTGTTTAATAATAAAGAAAAAAGATACTTTCTCCATAGGTTTTATTCAGATCAAGCATGTTTATAAGGCTTGCTATGATGTGTTCTTATTGAACTGTGCACAAGTTTAAATTTGGAACATAGTAATTTGTATTGTGAGACATGGTGTCTACAGAGAGGGAGCTGGTGTGATGGACTACAGTGAAGCAGAAGTGTATTGCCCTTAGAAATTTAGATTGAACTGCCTCCATTGCTAGTGGCATTTGAAGATGAGGATAAGGTGGACAGACTGATGAAAAAACATTGTGATATATCTACCCCTTACATATGTGAATTGTACTATTGCATTACTAAAAAAAAGTGGGCTTTTTATTATTCTGGAAAAACAACCGGTGAATAGTACTAGATAATGCTATAAAGTCCTTGTATCTTTTAACATGTTTTGGGTTTTTTAAAAATAAGCATCATAGTAATGGACAAAATAACAGAATAAACATCTGAGGTATTCTAGTCCAATCTCATACTCAGGCAGGAAATCCTATACCATTACAGATAAATGGTTGTCCAATATCTTCTTTAAAATGTTTAAGAACCTTTATAATTGTTTCTATCCTTTTAATCATTTGGAGGTCTTACCTACATTTTATCTAAGTAATTCTTAAATCTATAGTAAATCTCCCTGAAATTTATTACATTAAACACATTTGGAAAGAATTTAAATAATTTCTATTGTTTGTATCTTCTTTGGATTTTTAATTTTTTAATAAAAGAGGAATTGTAGAATACTTTGTATTAATAGCTATCAGTTTGCTACAATTAAGTGTTGCTTACAATTCAAATCATTTTTAATAATTTCCAGATAATAAACTTGCTAATCATGGTGATCATGATCAAAGCATTGCTGAAAATATGGAAAATACTACTGAAGTGTCACAGTGTGATTATTTAATGTAGCTTGGTTGGTCTTTACTTTCCCTATAGAATCATAGAAAGCAGCAAGAAACCATTAAAATTAATGTGCATTTACCATTAAGTTCAGGAAATATGATTTCATTCTATGTCTATAGATTTTCCTCACACATTTAATAATGTGTGATTCATTGTCTGCCTTACAACATGATTCCTGAAATTTGTTTCATTCTGATTTTCAGTTTAGATTATTGCTTTGCACTTTAGTTACAACTCTCCTTGAAGGCAGCTTGGAAAAGTACACAAGGTAGAAGAGTGTCTATCATCTTGTTAGCTGTAGGGACAGGTTATACCAGTTCTAAAATTTCCCTGACATTTGTACTTCTAGGTCAAATTTATGTTATTTATATTGATCTGGGAAGATGTGTGTTGGTGATTATCTGGAGAACTACTTTTTAGGCTTATTTCTTCTGCCCTTTGTCCCTGACTGTCCCAGCAAAACCACAAATGCATTCAAATGCTCTTTGGGATGTTTCTGCTTTCTATTTTTTTTCTTATATATGACATTTAACCCACAAAGAAAATAGGGGGTAGTAAAGACAAGACCTCATGTCAGTCTTAAAGCAAATCTTTTTGTGTGTGTCTCAAGTAAGAAAAGTTTTATAAAGCTAAGTTTAAACTGTTGAAAACATATGAATATGAATGTGCTCCAAAAACAATGAGGCAACTAGTGTTCATAAAGTTTAAATATCATCAATAAAGTTGAAATAACATTAATCAAATACTTTTATGGATGTGACTATTTTATTCATTGTATTTAAGAACTGTCCACTTCCCTCATAAATACAATAATAAACTTACGAAATGGTGGTTTCTGCTTGGAGTTTCTAAAGGGTGATAGTGATTTATAGTGGGTTAACCGTTAATGGTGGGTCCATCAGTTGTCTGGGATTCTCTTCATTCCCCCATGTATGTGCCAATGGAAGTAGATTTATGCTAAGCTAAGGTAGAGGGTATTGGTACAGAAGAGTAGAAGAATCCCCAGATATATAGTGACATCTATCACTGTCTGCAGTAGCTGGAGATGCAGCAAAGGGTCTTTCACTCTTTCTTGATGGCACTGAACTCAATAGAAACATGTAGATAATTTTGTTGAATGACTGATGAAAGTTAATGCAAAGTTCCAACTTTTGCAGGAGAATATATATGTATGGCCATCAGGGATTGCTATTTGCAACTTCAACCTGTGTCCCATAAGGGGCTCCATTTGGTTGGTATTACTGTACTCTAATCCTTCTAGCTACAAAATATGTATTTATGAATACAATTGATCAAAGATACTTATATTGTATGTACAAATATTGATGAAATGGTCTCCATAAGTGTAGAACACTGTAATGTAATTCCAGAAATATGATGCTAGAGTAGTGGAATAATAAACGATTAGATGAGGTCTTACATAATATAGTTTGTCTTTCTATTCAGTATGAATCCCACTAAGTTATTCTAAATTTATCTTTATAATTATTTACTTAGGTAAGATTCTCAAAATTTCTGTAAATTAGTGGTCTCCCTCTTTATGAAATAAACATTCAGAAAATGTTTATATTGCTAATTAAAAACCATTCCCTTTTTAGCAGTTTATATTTCCAGAGACTAAAATGATTCTACCTGCATTTGTATATGTTTTCTTATTGTCTTCCTTTTATTTTATTTTATTTTATTTTTTTATTGTCTTCCTTTTAAACCTCCTTTTAAAGCTAACGTTTGTACCTAAAATACAATCCAAATTAAACATTCATTTATCACATAAATATTTCATTCCACAATAATAATCTTTATATTGTTCTGGAATATTCTTCAGTAGAAATGTTTCATTATAAAGAGACCAGGAGAGATTTCATCTATAGCTGATGAAATACTGTTTTTTTATGTATTTCCTAGTGAATTAATGTTACTTTAAGGCTTGCTGGTCTGAAATCATAGTTCTACTTAGCACAGCCTGCTTGCTTGTAGCTACAACCTGGATCTATCTACTTTTTATTTTGTTCCTTAATATTTCTGTGCTTCAGGAAAACAGGTTTCAGTCACTGAATGCAGGAAGGGAAGGCCTTTGACAGATGGCAGGCTTTGGCCAGACAAATGGTAAAGGTGTAAAAGACTGTAAACTACAGTTTGTGAATCAACAGATTACCTATCACTTTTCTACATGGGAATTTTACAAGTGAAAATCTGATTCATATTGCTATAGCTATATAGACACTTGGTGAGAGTTTCTTCAGAGTGAATCTGTAATACCTAAAGACAAAAAGCATGTATATCAACTGACTAATTTTCCCCATCTCTGATTCCCTTTTACTATAATCAGTGACAGTGAATAAGTGAGCTTGTAGAATGACTGGTTGGTTTCATGTTTGCATTGTTGTACAAATTATCTGATAGTTTCAGAAACAATTTTCTCTGTAAATGAAAGTTTGATTTTGAAACATTTCTGCTGTTTCTTGTCTTTGTAAAAGAGAAGAGGAAGAATGTGATATATTGTACATTGTAATATAATTTATCTTGATAAAAACTTTACATGTAGCATCTTCCCTGGGAAAAACATGAGCCAGCTCTCAAGCCTTCTCTACAGTGGCCTCCAAATTTTGAAACGTGCTTTCCCTACATTTGCAATTTGCAAGGAGTGGAAGCATACTTATTCACTTTGGTTTTGACATTCATTACTGAGTAAATTCTGTTTTGATTCAGTGTCATATTTTTTAAAAAAATAGTTTTGCTTTGTTATATGTTGCCCAGCATCTCATAAATTCTGCATATGTTGCAAATAAGTAAACTATTATAATACACTTTAAATATTTTTTGTTTAAATGGGCCATGTTGATATATTTAAAAATATTCAGTTGCATCTGTGGAACTATAGAATTGGAAAGAGGTCATTTCAGCCACTGAATCCAACTGGCTGCTCAGAGCAAAAATCCAAATTAAAGCAACCTCAACAGATGGCTACATAGCCTCCACATAAACACATTCTGGGAAAGGAAATCTGCTATGTCTCTAGATAATTGGTTCTTCTGTCATACCTCTCGCGATAAAAGAGATCTCATTGTCTAGAAAATATGCTATTCTCCATTAGTGGCATTTCATAGATTTTCATTCATTGTGTGATAAAAACATTTCACATCATTAAAAACTCCACAACTCAAAATAAAGCAGACATCAAATTAGTTTGCCTGTCTTGTTGGATGTTCATGTTATAAGTTATATTATTGTGAGTTATATCAATAAAAGGGTTGAAGCTCTTTGGCTGGTCTTTTATCAAGGCATCTTTGAAACTGCCAGAATATTACTTTTAATCTTTAGATTAAGGATTTAGTGCTATGGAAGATGCTTACTTGGATTTCAGTAGTACAAAAGGTAAGGTTAATTTTCTCTGTTGTTGAGAATATGTCCAGTTAAATAAGAACTATAAAATTCTGGGATTAACAGAAAACTAAAATGAATGTATTTCAGATAGAGGGTTTAGTGTTACTGCAGAGATGCTGGTTAGAGGCAGAATCTACAAGTGCTTATGCATTTGTCATAGAAAAAACATTTAAGCTTGTAGACTTTCCTATTTCACTATTAACTGCACACTTTTGAGATACAACACTAAGGGTACACTTTTTTTTACATGAAGCGTAGTGATGTGCATCTTAAAAGACACAATAGGAGAATTTAAATACTTAAAAATAGGTTAAAGTAACCAAATTTTGAGCACATCTTATTGTGACATTCAATTCTAAATCAAAGTATTGGTAATCACAAAATAACCACATTGCTTTATACTTTCTTTTAAGGTGTTTTTGATAAATACAGGTTAGCTGGAGTTCCAGGATACACTCCAGATTATTTTTGCAATCAGGTGGGTTCTGATCTAAAATCTAAAAGTGTCCCATACTTGTATTAAAACTCCTATAGTTATATTTAAGTTTTTTCAGTTACATGTAAAGTATAAGAGGATTTTTTATAATATCACTGTGGTTTGGATAATGTGCAACATTCATATTTATTTAAAAACAAAATCCTGAAGCCTTTAAAACAGTATGTATCTTTTATGTTGTATCTTCCATTCTCACTTTCCCCTGATAAGGGACCCAACTAATGGAAAAATTTTTAAAACTGCAAATACTAACATAGCTTAGAAAAGTTATCCTTTACTGTTTAGATAAAAAGTGGGAAGAGGATTCCATTACTTCATAAATTGGTATTTATGGTTTTCATTGGGAGAGGCAGACAAGTGTAAACAGTAAACAGGAACAAGCAGAGATGGAAGTTTCTTGTTGCCTCTTGTTTTTTCTTTTCCTAATTCAATTTATGAATAATTTTGTGTCATGACATTTAGTATTTTAAAAAATCCAATAATGCATATATGGCTAATTGGATTCAATAGAGAAATGAGATGTACTGGTATATAATCCTTCCGTTGCTCCTTGGTATCCTTCTAGTCTCCAAAAATATACATAGTGTGACCTGTTTGGATCTGGAGAAAGAGTGGGAGAAATCTTAAAATTCAATGAGTTTGCTATGTGTATATAGCTCTGAATCATTTTCTTGCCTTGAATTTTATGTTATATGATTAAAATCTTTATATTTTATAAGGATAATAATATTTTAAGGTTTGTAATCTTTCCCATATTATATTGTTCTTCATACTCTGTGCAAAATAGCATTACTTAAATATTGTTTTAGCCAAGCAATCATTTAAATTTCTACTCTTCTCGCAGTGGTTTTATGCACAAAGTGATAGGTAGAAAGAATGGCCTACTTCTGTCTGTTTTCATTACTCTGTTCTTTCCATGCGCTGTTCTATTTTTTTTTCTTTGCATGCCTAGTGGGATATTAAAGGTTCTGTAATTATTTCAATAAGATCAGGGTTATTGATTTTTTTGTTCCATTTAGTTGTTTCCTAATAAAACCTGACTCCATGCTGAGGGCCAACAAAGTTGAATGCTATTTTTAACCATCAGTTTTGTATCTGATATATTAGAATGCCAGAATTGTAGCATGTACAGTCTCTTTATACTTCTTTTATGCTGAAATTTTAGTTATTGAAATTCACTAATATTATTGTGCTATTAATGTTTGGGATGATCAATATTAAATTGTTTTGTAGCCAGATTTTTGAACTATTAGGATTTTAAGGAAGGGACCATTATTAAATGCAAACTGTAGTGCAGCTTGGATTAGAATAATCAAATTGTCAGAATCCATAAAATTTATATGTTATCATTGATTTCTGAAGAAATTGGAAGTTTGGGTTGCTGTTTTAAGGTAGACTTAACCCAATGTAAACAGGAATGCCCCAGTGTTTGTATTATTGTGATTTGCTGGTCATTTCACAGTTTTCCTCTGATGGCCAGAAGCTTTATTAGGTAGAAGGAAATTTCATTTCCATAGGTGAAAAGAATTGCAAAATCAGTGTTTCATCTTAGTAACCCATGTAAAATCACAACAGAATATGTATTGAAAATATTTCATAGTAACGAGGTAGATATTTTATTTTTGTTAAATAGAGATTCTGTGGGTTGAATTTTGGAATCTTTTGCATATAGCAAAAGTGAGTTGTCATCTCTTTCCTACATTTTTAAGACATTTCAAAATAATTATTGCAACATAACTTTTCCCTTGTAAGGCTGCGACAGGTCAGGATGGGTGGTACTCTTCCTTATCTGCTTAGGACTGAGTCTGTGCAAAAGGCTTATTAACCTAGCTCTGTCCACTCTGGGTGACTCCTCCCCAGTTTCTACTCAGTCCTTAGCAGCATAGGACGTGTGTTATTGCCTCTCCTGCCTTTGGAACTTTTTGCCCAAAGGCAACCTTGCAAAGGAAAAGTTTCTATTTAAAAGAAAAAATGCCTCAGTTTGCTTTCTCAGTTTGAAATTGGCATTCCACTTCACAGCTGATGATTGGAAGACCACCAAACAGCTGAGCACAAGGGCCGTGGAGGCTGTTTTAAGCCTTGAAGATCGCAGGATCAATCAGCCAGAGGCTTCCGCCATCTCTGCAGAGCCGTGGGATCATTTTAGGAGCTCCGCAGCGAAGAGGAAGCTGTTTCTTGGCTGGACAGCCATTTTCAGAGAGCGGGGGCATTGGCCATGCTCCCTGCAGAGCCACGGGGTTGATTCTCACCCCGCGGTGAAGCAGGCAGCTCATTGATCTTGGGCTGCCTTTTTGTCCTCCATTCTCTGCCATCTGCAGAGCAACGAAGCTCCAGGGAAGGATCAGTGCCTCCCTGGAAAAAGAAAGAAGCCTCGTATGAACCTGGAGGCCATTTTGAAGACTCCTCGTGGCTGGTGGCCATTTTGAAAACACAGTCAGCCATTTTGAAGATTCAGGTGGCCATTTTGAAGAGACTTCTTCTTTCCACCACTTCTGCTCCTTTGGTCACCACCAGTTTCCTCTGGAGCTATGGACAACATCAAATGGTAGGCACTATAATTTTCAATTTTCCCAGTGGGGGCTTGGTTTCCCTATCCCGAAGTAGACCAGGACCCTTGGGCTCCCAGCAGGGTCTGGTCTATCTATATTGCCCTAACAGCTCAGGAGGGTTTGAGTCCCAGTAGGAAGAAAAATCTTTGTACTGAAGTGCTTTTGGGCAGAAGAAAGTGGTGGTGGTGTGGGGATAGAGAAGATTTCCCTTGAAGAGGGTTTCTTAAATCCCTTCATGTGCTCTCCTCCTGACATAGGACTTTCAGTCCACATTTGGCCTTGCTGCTCCAAGATGTCTGAAGCCCCAAGGAAACCAAAGCTTCTAAAGTGGCCAAGCCTCAAAAGGTGGCTCCTGCTGCTTCTATCAAAGAGAAGCAGTCCGTGAAAAAGGCCTCAAGGGTGGAGAAGAAGGCAATCAGGAAGGGCATCTCAGAAGGCTTGCAGAGAATGACCTGACATTTGTCTGCTGCCTCTGATTTGTCAGAGAAAAGATCCCAGGTTCGTGAAGCTCTCTTATCAGAACGAGACTCCTTTATCCAGGATCCCAGTTTCTGGGCTGGCTGAAGACTTCACTCCTGCTGCCTCAGTGGCCCAGTTGTTGGTGGGTGAACCTGATCGGCAAGAATCCAATATGTCAGCGGATGAAGGCCCATTGCAGAAGGTTCCTGTGTTTACAGGTTGTTTTAAACACTCTTTGTTTAGCCCCTCACTGTTCAAGGCTAGAACACTGCAAATTTTAAAAATGCAGATGATGGCAGTGACTACACTTCCTCCTGAGAAGTCAGATGTTCTGTTTGATGAGCCCGAAGTCAGGAAGGAAGTGGTTCCATCTGTTCCTGAATCAAGAAACAGCTTGAAGCACTTGCCACAGGGCCAATCCACTGGCCTCTGATCGCAGGTTCTTCAATGAGAGGCCTGAACTTACCAAGACTCTTCACGTCCCCACTGTTGATGCTCCGGTGGCAGCTTTGGCCTCCTCCTCATCTGCTCCTTAGGACCCGGAGGAAGTCCTTAAAGCAGAGAAAAAGCAAGTGGAACAGTCACTACAGCGATCCCATCTGGCTGTGGGTTGGGCTGTCAAGGCTTCTACAGCAGCTTCATTCTTTATGAGAACTTCGCTCAAGTGGCTGAAACAGCTGTGGGAGAGAATCCCCTCATCAGATGTCCGTGCCCACCAGGACATCCACAATATTATGGCAACTACAGAATTTATGGCAGATGCCACTCTGCATAGGGCCAGATTTGCCATGAAAGCCATTGCTTCCTCGGTAGCGGCCAGGTGCATGTGTTGGCTGCGCAACTGGCAAGCTGATGGCAGATGTAAATGGAAATTGGGGTCTGCCCCAGTCCAAGGGGAGAAGCTCTTTGGTAGAAGTCCTTGAGCCCCTTTTGATTGAGACCAAGGACAAAAGAAAAATTCTCCCTTTGCTTTTAAAGAGAGTGGAACATCGAGTTGCTCCCAATTTCAAACACTGTCAGTTCAGAGGAGAGTCAACTTCCAATTTCCACCAGCCGTCGAAACCTGCTTATCAACACCCAGAACCTCCTCCTGACCTCTCAGGCAAGAGCAGGCAGCAGTTTTCTTCTAAATGGCCCTTTCGAGGAGGAGGAAGTCAGCCATACCGTCACCAGCACTAGTGCACAGTGGTCATTTAGTGGTCATTTAGCGTGGTTTGCTGACCAACGGGAGGGTATTACTTCAGATGCCTGGGTTCTGTCCACCCTTAGGTCGGGTCTTTTATTAGAATTCTACTCCACTCCTCCGAGGTTCTTTATCTCCTGCCCAGTATCTAGAGATGCTGGGAGGCGGAGTCTGATGGTGTCGGCCATCCGGTATTTGCTGGATCTCAAGGCCATTCAGGAAGTTCCCCTCTACCAACAGGGGATGGGATTCTACTCCAGAATTTTCGTTACTCCCAAGGCCTCGGGGAGGGGAGGACAGTTCTCGATCTGAAACAACTCAGTAAATTTGTTGTGTACAGGCGTTTTAAAATGCACACTCTTTCATCTTGGAGAGTGTTTGGCAGGGGAACTTACTCATATCAATAAACTTGACGGAAGCCTATTTACATGTCCCTATTTGTTCCTCCCACAGGAGGTTTCTTAGGTTTTGTTATTAGGGGTGTCATTTCTAATACAGGGCTCTCCCCTTTGGGTTGTCTTCTGCCCCTAGGGTTTTTACCAAGATTTTGGCCCCCTTAGCAGGGCACCTTCGTACCTTTCTGGTCAGTTCACAATGTTATTTAGATGACATTTTAATCATGTCTTCTTCTTGTCAGAGGGCGCAGCAGGATCTGCAAGTCACAAGTTCAGTTCTGCAGCACCTGGGATTTTCCATTAATAGGAAAAAGAGCCATTTCTCTCCTACTACTCACCTCCTTCAGTTGGGAGCAGGGTGTGTCAGGTGTTTCTCTCCAAGGAGAGAATGGTCGGCCTACAGGGGATGATTAGGGGCATTCTGGGCAAGAGTTCTGTCCCTTTAGAACTTCTTTCTCAGCTTTTGGGTAAAATGATATCCTGTATTGGCATTGTTCCCTGGGGCAGGCTTCATGCCAGATCCTTACAGTGGTTTTTGCTTCCTTTCCAGAGAGTGGGATCCAGCCATTCACCCAGGAAGGTAAAGTTGTCTAAACAAGTTTTATTTTCCTTCTACTGGTGGCTGTCCAGGGCCATGTCCAAAGGGAAGTCTTTCAAGCTTGAATCCTGCCTGGTCCTTACTACTGTTTCCTTTGTCTGGTTGGGGTGCCCATTTAGGTTCCCTCTGGGCTCAAGAGTTGTGGTCACAACAGGAACAGGCTCATAGCATCAATTGGTTAGAGCTTAGAGCTGTTCGTTTGGCCCTGAGAAAGTTTCTCTCCCAGGTGTCTGGATCTAATCTTCTGGTTATGACTGAAAATGTGGCCACTAAAGCCCATATTAATTGACAGGGAGGTACCAGGTCCCTTTCTCTTATGACAGAGGTGGAGTCCCTGGTCAGGTGAGCAGAACGACATCTGTCCATTAGAGCCAAGCATATTTCTGGTTCTGATAATATACAGGCAGATTTGCTCAGCAGGACAACCATTGACCATACCGAATGGCAATTGGATCCTTCCCTATTTCAGCAAATCTCCCTGAGGTTGGGATTGCCAGTAGTGGATTTATTTGCTTCATCCCTTAATGCACATCTGCCCAGGTATTATACTAGATATTTCTCCCAAGGAGCTAAAGGCACTAACGCCTTACGTTGCAGCTGGCCTTCTGGATTGCTCTACACCTTTCCACGTTTGCCACTGATCCCAGCAGTGATTTGAAAGCTCTTGTTGGAGGGGGCCAAAATCATATTTGTGGCCCCCGTTTGGCCTCGCCAGCATTGGTTTGCTGATTTGATGGGCTTTTCAGTGATTCCCCCCTTGGTGGATTCCTGAGGAGGATGTCTCTCTTCTCCAGGGGTCCCTGTCTCATCCAGAGCCCCAGTGGCTACAACTGGCAGTTTGGCAATTGAGTGGGGCATCTTAAAAAACACCTTTTTTTAAGGTGGAGGGAACTTTCCAACAAGGTTATCCAAACCATTCAGGCCTCCAGGCACCCTTGTGCAATTTGCATTTATGAAGCTACTTGGCAATCCTTCTCAACTTGGTGTGTTAAGTCCAACATCTCATCTCTACAAGCTTCAGTGGCTGCAGTCTTGGAATTTTTACAGGCTGGCCTGGACCAGGGTCTTTTCCCCCAATACTCTACACAGGCAAGTTTCAGCCATCTTGTCCATCTTGTCTTGTGGAAAGTTGGAATCATTGGCTTAACACCCTATGGTCCGTGGGTTCCTCAGAGGAGCAACCAATCTTTGCCCTCCTATAGTACATAGGTACCCCACTTGGGATCTAACCAAGGTTCTGCAGTCCCTCACAAAACCTCGTTTTCAGCTGCTTTGACAATCCAGTCTTCATCTCCTTACTCTGAAAGGGGCTTTCCTAGTGGCAGTCACCTTGGCGAGGAGAGTTTCGGAGTTGGTGGCTCTCTTGGTTCACCCTGACCTCTGCATTTTCCATCCTCATCAGTTGGTTTTAAGGTTGGACTTGGCCTTCATTCCAAAGGTCGACACCTCTTTCTACAGGGCTCAGGACCTGGTGCTTCTGGATTTCTGTCCTCATCCGGTCCATGAGTCGGAAAAGACTTGGCACACAGGATGTGTGCAGAGCTTTATAAATTTACATTAAACGTACTGCTGTTTTCCGCAGGATGGAGTCTCTGTTTTGTTCATTCCAACCTTCCTCATTGGGGGATAAGGTTTCTCCATCTACTGTGAGTAGATGGATCAAGGCATGCATAACTCGAGCCTATTCCAGCAGGTCCCTGCCAGTTCCCAGGGGCATTACAGCCCATTCCACTCGTAGTGCAGCTACAACAGTGGCATGGGCTACACAGGCGTCAGTGGAAGAGCTCTGCAGGGCTGCTACCTGCCCTTCACCTTTCATCACCTTTTGTACAGACTCAGTCCTAAGCAGATTAGGAAGAGTACCACACATCCTGACCTGTCTTGCCTACAAGGAAAAGTGGCATTCAGGTAAACAATACCCAATTTATTGAATATAGAGGGCATATTGTTTAAATACCATCTGAGATAGTCATTCCTCTGGACAGTACTTGAGCAGGGTAATAGATAATTTTAATTTTAAAAAAATTGATATAAGTAGATTTAGATAAATAAATAACAAAATTGTGTTGTTATTTATTTATATATCCTTTGCCTAGATATAAAAAAGGTGAAAGTACTCAGAAATGATTTAAAACTAACTAGAAATCTAACTAAATGGCACAGAAATCAAGGAGAAAAGTATAATAGTGCTGTAACAAGTGCTTGTGAGAGTCAATTCTTAACACTGGTAAAGACACTATGATAACAAATCTGGTACAAAACAACAACAGCAGCAACAAATATGGAAACAAACCATTCCACTCATAAGAGGGGGTCAAGTAGTCAGGTAGTACAGGAAGAAAAATGAAATACAAACAAGGTTGAAACATTGTTTCCATAGAAAGGGCTTGTCCTTGTACAGAAGCAGTTGCTGGAATTCTCTGACTTGACTTTTAACTATCTTCTGTAAACATTACATATTTGAAGGTCTTGGATTTCTTGTGTGTTTGCTTAAGTTCATTCCTTCTTACAGTGTGAAGCTAACAGTGTTGTTTTTTAATGATGTTAGAAACATTAAATACAAATAGAAATGATTTGCAACTATGCTTATTTTTCTACCTCTTATATGCAGGAGGCAGTGGGGCAGTTCACAGGATAAATGATCTCTACATTATCCTATAAAATTCTGGTGATAATTTCAAAATCTTGCTCGTCTTTAGAAACATTTTCTACAATACAACAGTGCCTACCATGCCTACCGTCCCTATCTTCCTGTCCCCATTTATCTGTATTTACTTTGTTCATGTTTATGTTCATACCTATACTTGTTATCTTGTACATGTTTGACAAATAAATAAATAAATAAAAATAAATAGGATTTCTTTGTATCCTCCAAAGAAAAAGAGAGAGGGGGGAGGGAGGGAGGGAAGAAGAGGGAGAGAGAAGATAAATGACTGAATGAAACTAAAGGTATAGTGCTATGTTCTATTATTGAATATTAGTAAAAGGATCTTTGTCAAATCCCATCCATGTTTTAAAATACAGTGGAACCTCCGGTGATGACCATAATCCTTTCTGAGAATTCGGTTGTCACCCGATTTGCTTGTCACCGGAAATGCATGCACGTAAAAAAAAAAGGTGCACAGGAAAGGCAAATTGCCGCCCTTTGGTTGCCACCCGAGCAGCTGTTCGCAACCAGAGGTAAGAACTTTTGTTCGTTACCCGATTTGGTCATGAATGGAAGCGTCCTTGACCAGAGGTTCCACTGTATATTAAAACAAAAGCTGTACAATTAAACAGTCATGACTACTGCATGCCTAAGAACAGACAGAGGCAAGTGTCTTAAGTTGAATAAACATAAAAGCCAGCCTCTTAAAACACAGTTGCCCTGAAATTCATTGAATTAAGATGTCTTGCTGGAATAAAATAAATAAATGACTGAAAATGTTATGAGAAATAGATACAGATATGACTGACATAATATGAGATACAGAAATTCTGATTCATGTCTGTATTTCCAGAACTACAAAACAAAATAGCATTTAATTTGGCTGCCTGGGCTCCAGAATGCTATGTTGTAAATATTTTAAGTTATTTAAATTGCTAAAGTTCATTAAAATGAAAAAAAAAAATTAAAAATTCACTTAGACTATAACTGTAATAGTTTGAATCACAACCATTCTATTTTGTTGAACAGTGTTCTTTCGCTCCCTTTTTTCCCTCTTCTGGACTGGATTGTTCAACATAAAAGACCGTAAGATTTTTTTCTAGGGGAATTAAACTCTGGAGTTTTAGTGCTCTTTAGGTTTTTCTCTGTTGTGTAAAGGTAGCTGGAAGGAAGCCAGTTTAAGGAAACCTGTTCTGGATTTTTCCTTTGCTTTGGCCACTGTGAAGGGCAAGCTTTCTATCTGTAGATCATGATTTTACATACTCCCCAATGCCGAGAAAGTAAATGCCAATTGCTTTTTGTTTTGTGGGGGGACTTAAGGAGTGGGAGGAAAAATGGAACAAAAACAGGTTTTACAGTTCCTTCTGTCAATTGGCTTGGAAGGGAAAATTTGGCGGTATCCTTTTCACCCAGTTAAAGGGTGACATAGTGCTGAAATAGTGAATAGCAGTTGAATCGAAGAAAAGATTCATCGTTGGATGGTAGGGCAAATCTAAGGTAGTCCAGCCTGTGACCATGAATGGAGATAGAGTGATCTGTCCACCAGGCAATCAGAACATAGGCATTTGTATAATATGCCATAAAATAAAGCAGGTCCGTCAGGTTTCCACCAGCGGAGGAAGAAAATCTTTTGACACATAGCAAGAAAATTTGATTTCCCAGGTGGCTAAGCGTGATTGCCTGGTTTCTAGCTTGATATCTTAACCACTAAATCAGTTTGGCTCTGGTCTGAGGATACCATCATTCTAATATGCTGGATGCAGAGGTAGTATTCAGAAGGTTCTGACCAGTTCTGGAGAACCGATAGCAGAAATTTTGAGTTGTTCGGAAAATTGGCAAATACCACCTCTGATTGGCCCTGCCCCCATCTATTCTTTGCCTCCCAAATCCCAGCTGATCGACTGGGCCTTCTTTTGTTGCCCTGCACAGGAGAACGGAGCTGGAAAGCAGGTTATGGGGTGGGGAGGGAATGGGATTTACAGTAACCTTCCCCTGGAGTGGGGTGGGAATGGAGATTTTGCAGTAACTCTAACCCTACCATGCCCACCAAGCTACACCACGCCCACCAAGCCACAGCCACAGAACTGGTAGTAAAATATTTTGAATCCCATCACTGGCTGGATGGCTCATATTTGTACAGTGCAAATCAACTGTCCCATAGTCTTTTCCTGCCAAGATTTTCCTATCAGAATTACTAGAAAGCTGAAATATCATCAGGCATACATTAAAATTGTTGTTTTATATAAAGTAAGAGGTGATATAGATAATTAATATAGCATTTAGGAACATAAATTGGAAATGAATCCACCATTGAAACAGTAGTTTTATATTAATGAATTTCTTTGTGGAATTTTCATTAAAATGGTCACTTGAAAATGAATAATATTATGGGAAACTACTGGGACCAAGGAGTTACACAGCAATGAAATGTTGCAGCAAAAAAAAAAAGATTATTCCCCAAAAGGGTTTGTGGCATCTTAAAGATTAATGCATTTATGCTGGCCTGAACTGTTATAAACAAAATATTTGCTTTTATTAGTGGGCAGTGAATTTTTTAAATCTATGTTTATGTTGCTGGCTCCATTGAAACACTACATCTCTACATATCAAGGTTAATGCTATTTATACAATTGGAGAACTCTGTTTCCTTCCAGAACTTGCTTTTAAATGTCAGCATATTTTCTTGAGGCACCCTACAACACCCTTTGATAGGGAGTAATGATAAGCATCAGGGAGCTGCTATTGTAGGTAGCCTTGTATATACCATATTACAGAAAACACTATTCAGAGGAAGGTCAAGAGGGGCAACAGTATTTATAGTGTAGCTTTATAGATTAGTCCAAGCCTCACTACCATCTATTCAGATGGAAGGGAAATTTCCAGGGCAAGACTTCCTAACTCACGTTCTCAGGGTCTGGACAAATACTGCAATGCCCAATGAATAGCTTTGAGACGCTTCTTTGTTATCTTTTCTCCAACCCAGCAAGCATTTTAAAAACTTTTAAAGATTTTGTCTAATCTCATTTTAATACTGTGGGGTAACGTAGGAGTAGCTTTTGGAATATGCACATGCAAACTTTCAATTTGCTGTAGCTTTTTCTTTTTCACTGCCTTTTTTAAATCAATGAATCTGTTTTTTAATGATGGAATTGTAAGTGAAGTCAAGTCCAAGAAAATTAATTTAGCTCCGCTCACAGCTATGAAAACTCTGCAAATAAATACACTTTTGTAATAAGGTGTTCTTGACAAAGGGCATAACAAAAGATTAGTTTCTACTTTAGAGGGAATATTTATTTGTGTGCTACAGGAGCAATGATCTGTGGTTGTGACCCTGACCTAGTTTTGTAACTGCTTTATGATTCAGCTGTATGATTCAGTCATTTCTATAATTTAATTTCACAAATGTTACCTGCATGCCTGCTTTTAGTTTATACTAAAAGCATCCCGTTCTGCGTCCCATGTTTGTTTGTGTTTGTGTTTAATATATGTTCTCAAAAAAAGAAACCCTTTAATTGTAACTTTAATTGTAACTGTAGGATTGCCTGATTACAGACTGAGTGTCTCGTCCAGGCCCTGCCATAATTAGCAACCACTGTTGACATTTAGATTTAAATTGAATTTTCTTCTAATTAAACCCAGAGGGGGTTGATTCTCTCAGATGTACAGGTTAATAAAATTAGTCTGAAACTGTTAAACAGTAAACTGAAATCTCAAAGTACTATGCTAGAATATTGTTAGAAAATTTGTGATTAATAATAAAAGCATTCATTTGATTCTTGATTTTTTTCCTTTAATAAGGAAATATTATATTTTATAACAGTATAAAAGTTTCTGAGACATGAGTTTCAAATCAGCAATAGCATTCATACATGTTGAATATAATATAAAATAATATTTGTTTTCTTCTAGTTTATGTAGTAGATATAATGAAATATTGGAAAAGATCGGGCTAGAGTGAATTACAGTCTACATAATATTCTCTTCACCATAAACATAATTTACACACACACATACACAAAGTTTTATTCTACTAACATTGAACTATCCAATACATTTGAATTCATTAGTCCAAATGCTATCACTTCTAGAAAATATCAGATAATATTTATTTTATTCAATTCTAACCTGTGCTACTACTTAAAAGGAGAAAATTAATATAATAAAAATTAATATTTATTAGAGTGGGTAAGTTGAAAATCAAGCAAAACTGCTTTGTTCAATTAAAAAAAGAGGCATAAGATTTTTTAACATAAAAGAGGGCAGAGGGTTTGGACTAATTAATTAAATATGGCATCAAATTAGTAAAGAATTTTAGTGTCTAAATAGACAGACCTTCTTTAAAATAATCTGTCATTCACTGACCCTTCAGGCCAATGCTACATTTGTTTTCTGCTGGTCACCATCTTTTATCTTTCCTTTCATTTCCCCCAGCATTTATTTATTTAATTTATATATCACATTTAGAGTTTGCCTATCTCACTGAAAGAACAATGTTCTAGACTTATCAAGGAAACTTGATCTTTGTGCCCAAAATAAGGTAATTTAAGCTTTGCCATTTGTGTTTTGACTTATTTATTCTGTAATCATTTAGGTTTTTTCCCTCAACAACCAAGTTTTTCCAATATCAAGTTTCAAAGTATGTATTAGTATTTTTTGCATGTTGCTGTTCAACTTAAGATAATTCTTTAAAGATTACAAATAGAGAAATAAGAACTATATAAATTACAAAAATATGAGCGTAAAAGACAAAGAAGAAAAAGAAACAAAAATAGTGTAGAAAAGAAAAAAGCAACTTGTCCATCACAGACACAAACAATTTTAGTAATGATCTCTTAAATTACAACATATATTCTATTCACCTCATATCTTACTTATTAACTACAAAACAGAAGCTAAAACCCTTGTATTTGTCCCTTATCACCAAAAGTCCAGTAAATGTTGCCAGGTACATCTATTGTAACCTTGATCGAATAAAACAATAATGTATTTCTTACTTATGCTTTTAACTATCTTGATTCTTAACTCCTTAAAATCCCAGGGCTTGATTTCTTGTCATCTTTTTTTGTCCTTTCTCAAAAAATCTTTCATAACTTTAACATAGCTCTTTTGTATATTTAGTAAGAAAAGATTGGGTTTTTAAAAAAATCACTTCTCAAAAAGTCCTTCAAGATTTTAAAAGATTTCTTTTGTACATCCAGCACAGAAAAGTTATTTACATAACTTTTTTTGTTTAGTAATTATGCATCTCCTTTAGACAATGAAACATCAAATATCCACATTCAAATTAATTTCATACTTATCCAAATTAGTTTCTACTTCTTCTGTTGCTTCCTTAACAATCTATCTACCATTTTTCATAAATCTCCATCAGAAAACCCATTGTTAGATTATTTTGTACCACTGCTTGTCCAATTGTACCCTTTCTTATTCTCTACTACCCTCTATGTCCAGCCTTAAAAGTCCCATTGTATCTTGTTTTAACCTAAGAAAATGCAAACAATCCCAGATTCCCACAAAAAGGGTTTAAAATTATAGTTTCAATTCCATCTGAACTCTTAATCTCTTATTAACTGCCAAAAATCAATAATCTAAGCAGCCTTTTGCTGTTTGATTCAAAAAACATTTCCCTCATCTTTAAAATCATATTTAAAGATTTTTAAGATAAATTACCATGGCATAATACTTGCTGTTCTGAAGGGTCCACAGTGTTTGTGTTTATTTTCAAAGCAATAAAAAGGCAAGAGGTAAGGCTTCTTGTCCTTAAAAAAGGTTGCATTCATGATTCCAAGAAAGGATTATCCCACCCTCAACTCCTACTTAAGTCATAAGGTAACACAAAACACCAGGTCCTGTGGTTTATTAATGAGGAATAGCTATACAGAGTCATGTAGGCCATTTCAAAGATCGCTCCTTGTTCAAGAGAGAAATTTGGCAGCCAGGATCCTATATCTCATGCCAATCTCTATTGTAATGCTATCTCCTGCAAAAGGAGACATCTAGCTTGCGATGGCTGTAAACTGGAAATTGTATGCAGTTTACAGAGTTGCTTACACACTGATTTTGTAGGTAGAGAAATGTTATAGCATCTTTTTCAAGGTCTTCATTGCAATCTCATCATTTGGGACATATTTCTTGACTACAGGTTTTTTAGTTTCAACTATCGGAGTAATGTCATCAGCATAGTGCATGTTACTTTTTTTCCTGCAAGTTTTAAACCTTGCTTATCATCTTTCAGTCTAGGTTCCTTCAACATATATTCAGCATAAGGAATTGAATAAATATGGAGAGAGTATACAGTCTTCTTTCATTTTTTGCCAATTTGGAGCCTGTTTGTTTTACCATATTTCATCTGGACTATGGTTCCTGACCTCTGAATGGATTTTGTATGAGGACAAAATCATACATGATGTATTCTGGCATTCCAATTTTCCTGAAAGCATTCTTGAGTTGGACAGGATTGACACAATCAAAGTATTTTCTACACTTAATGAAGTGCATATTGACTCCTTTTTGGTATTCATTGGCTTTCTCAATCATCAGTGTTCCACAGCAGTTCTGTCATTTACTCTTTGATCTTTTCTAAAACCAGATTTAACATCAGGTATTATCCTTTCCAGGTAGCTCTCTAATCTGTATTGGATGATCCCAAGCATTATTTTGCTAGCATGTGACAATAAGAATATTGTGCAATAGTTTAATTATATTGATATTACCACAAAGACTAGGCTTTTCCAATCTATTGGCCATTGTATTATTCTCTAAATTTGACATAATTTGGTTATAATCTTTACAGATTCCCCCCGCCGCCGCCTCTTTGGTCATATTTGTATAAGTATTTCATCAATATTGGTAGTCCAGTGTGCTATATTCTGCTTTTAAAGATTCTTGCACATGGGGGAGGTTTCTAAAATGCTACTATAACATTAAGCCTCTGTGCCCTGTATATGTACTCTGAAGGCCCAAAGTGTTCAGTGAGACTCTCTCAAATAAGTGTGATCTGGAATACAGTCTTAGGGCACATTTCTTCAGCTGAGGCAACCTCCATATGTGTTGACTTCAACAACAATATTTCAGCTTGTATGGCCTTTATTGAGATCTTGCTTAAGGGCACATATTACTTCCATTTATTTTGAAGTAAGCTCTTTTTAATTCACTGTGATATATATCTAAATACAGGATATAAATTAAATTAAGGTTCTACAATAACATCATAGTTTTATTCAATGAAAAATGTAATTGTATCATAGAAATTCCTATGTATACACAAACACACACACACACGAGATTAATATTTTAAAGAAAAAGTTAAATTGAAAGTGAAACAAATACTTAACTCTGTATAACACTATTTTGCTATTAAGATGGGAAAGGGTGGGGGGGGTGACTGGAAGTCATGAGTGAAGTATGCTAGGATGTACCCCAGAAGTACATTTTCTCAGTGGCGGCAGCCAAGGTATGAATAAAACAATGTATTATTTATTAAAATGCATCCTTATGGATGTACTAAATTTTATGTTTTTAAGTTTTATTGCAGCAGATTTTTTGTGAAATATCTGTGTATTTTTCTGAAATAATTAAATTGGTTAAAAGTCAATTATCTGGTTCATTATCATGAAAATAATTATTGAAGGTTAGGGTTGTTGTTGAATTTTTGTGTTTATACCATTAATTAACTGTCCAATTTCCTCAGCTTGATTTCATTAAATTAAGAGGCATAATTTTACTACACGTTCAATTTATTTGTTTAAAACTAAAGGTTATTATAGTTTTTGCCTCTGAACCAGTATAAGTGACATCAGAAAAAGCATTTCATCTCATATTTGCTCATGTTTTAAAGTCATCTGTTAAGGCCTTTCTTATATATATATATTTAATTGAAGATAATTTTGAAATAACAGGGGCTTTCTCAAAAGTGACATTTTGGTTGTAGAATGCCCTTCCTATAGAGGCTTGCTTGATGCCTATGTGGCAACTGGTGCTAACAGCAGAATACTCTTGCCCTGAAGACACAAGCAACATATTTGGGCATGCACTGCTGCTCATACTGCACATTTTTATGGGCACGTTTCCAGCACTGATTTTGAAGTGAATGTGAAATTGAATATGTCTCTGTCAGTTCATATCTCTGATTGTTTGACATGTAAAGATTCTGTTTGACAGGCTTTGGATGATTTCTCTGCTCAGAAGTTATGTACACTTGTACTATGATAAAGCAAAGATTTGTCATTGTGCTTATAAAAAGGCTTTCGGTGTGATAGAAATCTGTAATATAATTGGGAAGTAAGCTACATTGCTCCTGCAGTGTAATGGAACTTATTGACAAGTAATACGTTAGATTTGGCTTTTATATAATCATATACAAGCTTCCATACTTGGTATTTAGTTATGGAATAAAGCATTAGATGTATTTTTGATTCAACAGTATTTTCTATCTAGCTAAAATTGTAATTTGGAAATTAAGACTTGCTTTTGGAATCAAATGACTTGCTATGATATAATCCTCCATTCTTCAGTTATACATACTATAATCAGTTCTTGGTGACATTTACTGATGGTACACAATTTAATGGCATCTTCATAATGTTTGAACATTATTTGCAGTAATAAAAATTTAGATAGTAATGTGTAAATGAACCTGGGTTCATGTGTTCCTCATTATCACATGCAGTAGTTCCTTTGCCACTGAAATTAAACCAGCAAAATTACTATATCAGGATGAATATATCATTATATTATGCTGTTGTGCAAGAGCAAGTCACTGTTGTATTGGTTCCAAATTTCAAACTGTGGTTTAGAGCACATGGAATAAGAAAATTAATCACAAAAGTAGTGTTTATTTAATCAGTCATATTTATATAATGCCAAACATTGATTTGTTCTTACATCTGAATCAAGCTAATTATGGCTATGATTATATAAGCAGTTCAGTTTCAACAAGCTGCTGGAAAAGAAAGGAAAATATTCATTCTTTTATGCATAGATACATCTATGCTGTACTTGATTATATATTCAAAGTACACTTTATATTTGAAAAAGCTGCAAAAATAAAAAGGGAAAATGGACTAGTAAAAGAAAAAGCAGCAGATTGAACATTAGGTACTGATTGTAATGGTGATCATGTGACTAAGGGAGACTGTTGTAAATGGTCATAAATTGGTCATAAAGTTCTTTTGATAGCACTGTTGTAACTTTGGTCGCTGAACAAGTGTTCATTAACCAACTACCTTGTTTCATATGTCTAGACCTATTGTGCCCATCTAGTCATCAAAAGTTGAACTCTGTTCAAGACATTGAGAAGCATACCACAATTACTGGTCTAAAGTTGGTGGTTTTCATAAACTGGGCGTTGGTATAATTATCTAAGAACGCCCTTTCTATCTATGCTGCAAGAGATTCCAGGAATGGCTCAGCTCTATGATGTTAGAAGGAGGAGCTTAACCCATTGGACTGTCGTGGCAGCGTTGATGAGAATATCCTCATTCTGAGCTGTAAAAAACCTTAAATATCATCAAACACTTTGAATTGGTTTCAGAAATAATATATTCCCAATCAATTATCTTATACCCTTCTATAACTATAATGTTTCTTGGTGTGACTAACCAGCATAAAAATTAAAAATAGTAGAATATCAAGCAGTTTCCTATCTCCTCTTCATCATTGTCGTCGTCATCATCATCATCATCATCTGTTCATGGAAATAAATCAGCAAGACAAATTACTCTCTTATTTTAGAAGAGAAAATGGGTACTTCTAAGGCATTGTGAACAACCCTGTAAATAGGAAATAATGAATAATAATGAAACCATATCTAAAACATCTGAACAAAAGAGAACAAATGCCATTCAAAATAGCTTCTCATTAAGTTATTTAATATGTTTTCTAATAAAATGCCCTTGTGATGCAACAAGAGGGGCTGATTTTTTTTTTCTGTTTGGTAGGGGGAAGCAGGGGATAGTTTTCAAATAAAGGCAAAATCATGAAAATATAATGTGTCTTAAATGTGTATAAGGTTCCAGGCAGATTTTAATATTATTTTCAAGTTATCATGCCTAGCATAACTTAAAAATAATTTTAAAATCTGCCTAGAACCTTGTACACATTTTTCAACCTGCTTAGAGAACTTATTTTTGAGACTTAATATTTTTTTTACCAAAGATTGGCTTGAAAATGTGTGTAAATATGTACATATATTTGAAGGGTACAGAAAATTGCTGCTGACTAGAACCAAACCACATTTGTTGCTTACAATTGATTGCCTGTTCTTCAGCCACAAAGATAAATTAGAACACAGAAATACTGCGGTAGAAAAGTGGTGTAGATGTCAGTAGCAGTGTGACTATTTTTATCTTTCTGTTGTAAACTGTATCTTACAGTGGCTGAAATGACATTGAACTCTTTTTCTTTTGAAGATTTACAGCCTGTGCAGTGGATTGAAGGAGCAGATGTAATGTTTTATGTATTTGAAAGTATCAACACTGATGAATTATGTTTGAATTGTTTGTCCTTGTGTCAATATAATATAGAAATTTCAATTTCTCGGAGATTGCTTTCCTCCTCCTGCCTAAATATAATAAAAACATATCACATATAGTCATTATAATGCTATTCATAAACTCTTATTTCCGTCCTCCACTCCAAAATTTTGTAATATATCACATCATGTTTTTCTGAAACACACACACACACACACACAATATCTATCTATCTATCTATCTATCTATCTATCTATCTATCTATCTATCTATCTATCTAT
>NW_020769338.1:13754549-13767075 GCF_900518735.1 Pseudonaja textilis
TATCTATCTATCTATCTATCTATCTATCTATCTATCTATCTATCTATAATTAGCTAGTATTTTGTTTAACATTAGGGATATTAAACTTATTCTAATACTTTATAGAAATAAGTGATTAAAAAGAGGTCTAAGCAGGATAAAAGCATGCATCAAGGATGCAAAATAAAAAGTAGACTAAAGTATTCATATAACATTAATTCCTGTACCATTTCAGATTGATTTTATTCTGAGCATATTAGGTTAGATTACTGAAGGACCCCTTTTTAAAAAATCAAATTTGCATTTAAATAAAAAATGCTTTGAGCTGAAACTTTCCACTGCATATTTGTGTTTGTGTGTGTGCATGTGTGTGTGTACGTGTGCATGTATCAAGGAGAAAGAAGAAGAAAGGAAGGAAGGAAGGAAGGAAGGAAGGAAAGAAAAAGAAAGAAAGGGGAAGGGAGAGATATTTTGTTCTTGTTTGAAACCCTTACATCCCTAAGAGACTGTGTGGATTGCATAGATTCATTCTAGTTATATGCATGATTTGAAATTAATTGTGTATTCTATATCTACAAATGTAAGTCTAATTTCTAGTACTGAAGAGGTGTAGGTGAGTTTGCTGAATATCTTCTTTGGAGTGTGTGTTTTTGGATTAAACTCTACTAATAAAATATGTATTAAAGTCAGTAATAAAATGAGAAAATACCAAGTATAACCATACTTGTCTTCAGTTCTGAAGAAGCTTCTTGGATGTGTAGTGAAACATCTTCAAGGAAAAAATAAAGTCCAGTTGTCTTTTGAAAAAGCACCTTTGGGATTCACACATGGACCACTGCGAAATGTTTATATGGTGTTACTCTTGAAAACCACTTGTAAGCTACAGCTGTTCCAGAATATAACAGTGCACCATGTAATGGGCACCATGACCACTGCTCTGTGAACTGCACCAATTGCCAGTTGGCTTCAAAGTGCAATTAAAGTATTACTAACAATTATAAAGTCCTTCAAAGCATAATTATTTGTTGGACTATCTATCTCCAATAGTTTCAGCCCAGTAAGATTAAGCAGGGTAGACACACTTACGGTTCCTTCAGTCAAACAGTGTAATCTGTCAGGACATAGGATGTATATCTTTTCTGTCATGTTCCTTTAGATCTTAGTCTTTCCAAGTGTTTGAAAATCTTGTTTATTTCCCAGGTATGGAATTAGGTTGGTGGTTGAGCCTTTATTGATCTTCCCCCCCATGTGTTGGATTTGTTTTTCTTCCAGATGTCCATGTTGTTGTTGTTTCTGTTAATATTATTGGGGTTTTTTCCCCACTTTTAACATGTAAACTGTGCAGAATCTCCTAAAGTTGGCCAGTTTCTAAATCCAATAAAATAAATATATAATGCTGGATTGATTGAGTTTTATTTGCTTCTTATTTTTCATCAATATCACTCTAGATATCTCTTTCAACATTTCATTTCCTACAGTCTTATCAACTGTTGACTTTCTGGCAACAAAGAGAATGTCAGAGCAATCAATTTGATTTTTAATCTGTCCTGTTTGCTGTAGTGATATGATAATTCCAGCAAGGCTTAAATTATACAGATAACCTGTAATAATGTTAGTATATCATATCAATTGTTCCCAAATTCTGACCCAGAAGTAATTGTCCAGGTCTGGAAAACACCAAGCCAAAGCAGTATACTATTATCAGTTGTTCTTAGAGTTTGAATTCTAGAAAGCTGAGACAATGTCTTAAGTAATAGGTATTGGATTGTTTGCCTTTTCTATTTTGTTTTCTAACTACAGTTACCATTATCATGTCTTCATCTATAAATGAGGTCTCGGAAAGGAGTTATATTAATTAACGAAGAACTAAATGTTGCCCGCTTAATTTCTCTGCAGTTAGTCCAAATCTGTTTTAGAATGTGTTGGGTATAGTTTTCTCCTGTGCTTATAATGATGTTGTTATGAAAGCCTATAAAATGGAGTCTGTCAACACAAATAATGGTCTTATAACAGGATGCCCGTCTATTGACTGCTCTAGATAAATAATGTGATCCACTGGAAGGAAATGTGCCTTTTCTCTACTACTTCTGTATTAAAAGAGGCTGAAGTCTGTGTATTTGTTCAATTAAATAGAAGTACATGCCAGTTGCTTTAATACTGTTCGTAATAGTGTAATAAATATGTTCCAAATGCATCAGGATTTCTACAGGATTTGAAGTAATATTAATATTTCTAAACAAAAACAAAAATAAAAAGGACAAACAAATGATAGAGTGGGTAGTACTCTATATCTGCATTTTATTGTTTCATGTTGGCCTTTGGTTAGTATTGAATTGTTATGAATTGTTGCTTGGAGAAAATAAAAATAGTGTCTCCCGTTGATTGAGGCTCAAGTGTGTTTCTTAAATTTATTTGTCATAATAGTCATTTTAACACAAGAGAAATGTTTTTCTTAGAAACATGAGGCAATTAAATTTGAGTTGTATTCAGTTAGCTAGCTGTCATAACTGAGTATGTATCTTTTAGAACAGTATTTAAATGCATGACAAGCACCAGAGGTAAAATTTTCCAAATCAAATCAATCGATGGCAATTTAATTTCTGCCAACAATACTAGCTTTGCTGCTGTAAATATGAATTGCATTTTACACATATCCTTGTTACGTTTAGTGTACTAATTATAGTGGTATTATTTGGTTAATTTATACACTAATAAGGAACTTTGAGAAAAGCATAAATGATTCCAAATTGTCTTGAAATTTGAAAACAGAGCAAATTAATATACACGTTTGCCACATCAAAGAGAAATAGATAACTTAAACATCAACTGTATAAAACATGAGACATGTTAATTTGTAATTATATTAATTATTGTAATGTAAGCTGTAAATTATATAATTAATGTCTTTTTCACATTTATTTTGTACATCACTTCTGAGTTAACAGACAAGAACAAAGCTCTGAAAAAATATTACCAATTATAATGGAGTTCACTACTTCGCATCAGATAGATCTCCTTGTTAGTTGATATCATATGCTATGAGTGCTATAGCATATAGTTATGATCCAAAAAAAATGTAGGTCATAACTCTTCATTTTGACTGTGCAGTAAAGGATAACATCTTTATAAATGGCTACATTTTATTCTCCAGTTGAACAAGGAAGACCTGAATTGGTCATTTTTTAGTAGACTTTCATAATAAAAAACATTAAATCTTTTTTTTAAGCAAATTTTATTGATTTTAACAACAAAGACACAAAACAAAACATCATTAAACATTAAAAACATAAAACCTCTTTCCATTATAAATCTTTACAAGGCAGGTAACACATTATTTTATATCACATTCTTCTAATTTATCCCATTTCCATATAAACATGTAAATTCCCTTTAACAAATTTCACATTATTTCTCTTTACTCTTATTCAATAATCTTTCTTTTCTAATTTATCTGCTATTCAATCATCACATTTATATTTTCCTCTGGCTTGTTTACAGTTATTCTCATCTGGCCTTCCTCCGAGATTTTAATAATTCTCAATTAAACACACACATATAAAACACAAAAAACATAAAACTTCCTTGTAGAAAGTGACTTGGCCCCAGATTACCTCTTTTTGTATGGACTTCAATTAAATACATGCTCTTCTTATATACGATTACCTATCTTATTTATCATTCTATATCTTCTATATAACTCCTCCCCACTTATATATTTCATCTTGCTTTAAAGCAATATTTTTATATCTTTTGTCCATTTTCCCATTTACATCTATCTCATTCCCAATATAAAAAAGAATAATTTCTCCTGAAATCACTAATCAGAGTATGATGCCTTTCTATCATTCCCCTAAATTGAAATTTGAAATAACACCTAAGTCCCAATCTGATTCTGCTTAGTACATTCTAGTATTTCAAAAACAAATACTACAGTAATAAATCTATAATAATCAACACATTAGCCCATTAAACTCTATAATTAAACTAATATTTTAAACATTTCCTTTAATGTTTTATTAAAACTTAAAATCATTCATTATTAAACATTTTAACATTGTGCCTTAATATTTAAATCTTTTATTAAATCTTATAAAGTTCTAATTTTCTATTTTTGATACAAATACAGCTACTACAATATTATCGTGTACTATGCAGAATCCCCCCCCTTTTTTAAAAAAAATCATACGTTACCCTTTGTCCCTAAAAAAAATTTTCTTTTTCCCATCTTGTTTTATACCTTTATAACTTTTTCCCCCTTTTTTCCTTTCTTTCTCGGCCCACCTAGACTTTTTATCCACTCCTGTCCAAACCTCTGCCTTCTTAGCTTCCCCTTTCTGTTGCGTTCTTTCCTTTTGCTTTCTGGCATTATATTGTTTTTGCATCTTATTTTTCTCTTTCATAGATATTTTTTTATGTCTTAAGTCCTTCCTTTTCCCTCCTCTCTTTCTCCTTTCTTTCTTAATCACACTATTTAATTCATTAAAAATGGCTTCTTCTTCTTCCACTTCTCCCAGCTGTTGTTTAATTTGCTGACACATAGCAAGCGCCATATCTAGAAAACAAAGGGCTTCTCCCATGGCGTCTTTGCCTTCTTTCCTTATTTTTAGATATTGTTTTTTTAGTTCATTGAGAGGTAGAGCCATTATAAACTTTTTCTTCTTCTTTTTCTGTATACTCTTCTTGTTATTAAGCCAGTTAAATATTTCCAAACTTGAAACAATTTCCCGAAATCCCAAAGTCCCAAAGTCATCAAACAGTCCAGGCAAAGCACAAACTTCTTCCTTTTACAGTTTCTCTTTCTGGGGTAAAGTCAATTAGGGAAAAAAACCCAATCTGTATTTTAAATCTTTTTTGCAGTTTGCTTCTAATCTTTTTATTTTCAAAGCATCTCCTCCAACAAAGTCTTGAAAAGATTTTTTTTTCCAAGCCTCTCCCTTCCCACTTGTAACAAAGGGCTTTAAATTTTTACCTTCTGTTAGAGAGCAGATTTTCCATGTCCATTTGTTAATTCCATAAGAGAGGGAGGGTAACTTTCTCTTTCAACATTTCCCTTCGCCGCTGAAAACCTCCATTAGAGACATTGTAACATCCAAAAAGATAATAATTTTCCAGGCATTAAATATATCCTTAAAGTCCCGGTTCAGCCAAGAAGACTTTCATTTTAAAACTTCCTTCTTCTTCCTCCTGCACATTCTTAATCCAGTTGCCGGCTTCTTCGTGGCGGCCATTGACACCGCCGCTCCACCGCCTTGAGAAAAGGGGGTTATTGCCGGCTGGGGAGGAGGTCTGCGATACCCCTCAACCCCTATCCAGATCCCCCCTATCTTCAGCTACCCCAACAGGGCAGCCTTATCCTCCAAATCCGTCAGGATCAGAGGCACCAAGATGGCTAGCACAGCAGGGATTGCGGAGAAACGCGAATCCCTGCTGTCACCGAAGCCAGGCAAACAGGAAGTCTCAGAAAACATTAAATCTTAAGGGTTGCTTCAAGATCTCAAGAATCTAAGTCAAGAATTAAAATTCAATTTATTTGTACACAATTTTCCTTCCAGAGATTTACAGTGAAGAAATAAATGTGAAATGTATGTTTTCCCATATGGAAGTCGATCATATTTCAAATAATTGATTTTTCATGAGCAGTAATATTGAGTACATGAAATTTAGACAAGCATAATGTAATATTGGACATTTGTAATTATTAATAAAGTCATGCTTTATTGCTTTAGAGGTCATAAAAAGGAAGACCCAAGAAATATGCTTTGCTTCTCTATCTTCTAAAAAGAATGATTAGATTTGATGTGATATTATAGGAACTCTAATTTACATTCAAATAAATAGTTGTGAAAGAATCAGAATAGAACTTCAGCTCTGACAAGTTTGGTGAAAATAAATTATAGAATAAGAGTTTTGTAATAAAAATATTTTAAAAATAGTTCCGTTATACTTTTCAGATATAAACAGAAAGTAAAATTGAGGTGATAAAATATTCAATGCAAATATTATTTGTATGCAGTTTTTTGTGTCTTCCTGAAACCATTTTTCTGAATAAGCCGTAGTTATTTTCTAAATTAATCTAGTTTGTCTTAGATCTTTGTTTTATCATAGAACACTTGCCAGGTACAATAGATCATCCAGTAATAAAGAGTACCCAAAGAGTTTCTGTACAGTGGTATAATTTTAAGAGTACAAAGCAGTAAAGCATATTCCTTTCAGAGATTAAAATGAAAATATATTAATCTTTTTAAAGTGTAGTGAATGCCTATGGGATCTTTTGAAAACATATAAATCAATGCAAGTTGAAAAATCCCACACAAATGTGTATATACTGTATTTCCTATTGCAAATATTATTAATCATTGCTACAACTACTGTTTGAAGTTGATTTTGTTGTTTAGAAAACATCTTCAAATGTATCTTTATTTTTTTAGAAACACAGATTATATAGTTTAATTTGTACATTCCATGGAGAAATTCTCAACCATTTCATATTCAAGCAATGATTCAGCATGATCTGCAGAAAGAATAAATCGTTTGGAACTTAAAAATCATTCCAATAATTGTGATTTCTTTGTTTTTTTTAAAGACACAGGAATTACTACTTAGCAGTTTTTCATAATCTTGACTATCGTTGTTTTTTCAGTTTTATGGTGGCTACCAATATTTTAAAGGGCTAACTATTTTTTTGAGTTTATTTAAAAAAATTATATTTCTTTTCTGCTTGAATAAGGGATTTACTGTATTTCAGAGCTTCAGCCTTAATGCTTATTTTTCTTTTTATCATTTGAACTTCTGTTATAAAACAATTGTTTTTATCTTCACTGCATAGAAACTCTTTATATTTCTTAATAATTATAAAGTATGTGTTATTTTGTAACTGAGTGTGGCTGCTAATTACTACATAAATTTGACTTAGTTGTGCATATAAAATAACAGATTCTGAAAATAACAATTTAAGGAAAGGAAGAGCCATGTGGTTTCATTTATTAAAATAAATAAATGTCTCATCTTTATAACTTACAATGAACTGATGAGAAACCTAATAACAATGTAATTGAAAAACAATTGGATAATAAGCCAAACAAAATCCAATAATGCAGTAGGTAATCTGCCACATAGTATTTAGCAGCAAGATTCAGAAGTCATCAATATTACATCCATATTCAGAATAAAAGAAACATGGTACTGAATCTATAATCATTAAATAAATATTGTTAAGGGGTAGTTAAATGGGACTTTTGAAGTCAAGATCTGAAAAAAAAAAAACCATTTCTTTTTGAACTATACCAAAACTAGACTTAGCAAAATGGCTTACAAGAAATTGTTTAAAGTTTAAACTGACATTAGAATAGGGTCCACAGTATAGTGTTGTTGTATAAATATTATCTGCAGGGGAGTGTTGAAGAACAAAACATTACTTTAATCTCATCACAAAAGTCACAAATATGTATAAAAGAATGCCTTTAAGAAGCCTGAAATGTTTAGGGCAAAGTATGTTGTACTGATGAAAGAAAGAAAAAAATTCTACTAGTACCCTAGACATATTTGGAGAAAAAAGGTGAAGCATCAGAAGCGAAATACATTTTGCTAATAACAGAGTTGATTATGGAAGTATATCAGTGGTGGTATTCAGCTGGTTCACACTGGTTTGGGTGAACCAGCAGCAAGGATTTGGCATGGGTCACCGAACCAGTAGTAAGTTCTGGCTGGCCATGCTCCTGACCTGGTTGCCCAGTCATTGCTGGCTCATTTGCCTCGCCCAGTGCTCACTCACCCCTCCTGCCTGACACTCTCCCTTAAGGTATTTCTTTCTTTTTCCCTCCTGACAATCAATTGTTAATACGATCAGCTGTGCCAGGATCCCCTTCCTGAGCCCCAGGGGAGCCTTCTGGGAGAAAATGCCCCCCCAGGAGTCTTGCCTGAGGGCCCAGAAGGCCCAAAAAACAGGTGGGGGGTGGCTGCAAAAAAGCACAAAAAAGCCACGGCCATCCAGTCACATGCCCATGCCCACCTAGCCACGTCCACCAAGCCACGTCCACAGAACCAATAGTAAAAAAATTTGAATCCCACCACTGAATTATATGGCAGTTAGTGAAAGGTAATGAAACAGGAAATATTGTGTGGGTGAAAGAAAGAAAGAATATAATTAAATATAAACATAACCCAGAAGCTAATAACCCACAGTCTTTGAAGAAAGTGAAACTGAAAAGAAGTTGTCTTTTTCAGTAAGACAAGGATGAAAACATATTCCCAAATCAGCCATTAAGTACTTACAGGGAACACATGTTATGGTGGAATAGTTTTCACGGTTTTCAAATAGAAGCTGAAAATCTGTGAGGAGGTGTTAAGCATGCAGTATCTGCAAAGAGATGTAAGAATATTTCTGGGTTAGAAGAGTTCTCATAGAAATATACTTCAAAAGAATTTAAAAGCAAGAATAAAAAGACCCCAAACTTTCTGGCTTTGCACATCAGTGGTGGTGACGGTGGATAGTGGAGAGAGGGGATTGTTCCATGCAAACAGTGGGAAAACATATACACCACAGTTCCATTTGCACAAGCAGCATGTGTATGCACCTGCTGATTGTGCAAATGGAGCTATGCATGCGAGCATACTTGCCCACCACTTGTGCAAACCCAAGGGCTGCGGACTGCTGACTTAGCTGACTGTCAGAAATGTTTGGAAGACATTATGCCAAAGTAGGTGATCCAAAGTAATGTCTGAAAGCATATCCAAATTTCTGACCTGAGGGGTCCTTGGTAGTCTCTGAGCTTGGTTGTTTTCTTGAAGATGTTTCATTACCAAAACTAGGTAATACTATCAGTGCTAGTAAGGAGTGAACTTTGCTCACAGCCCTATCAGTGTCATTGGAAATGGTCTTAGAGGTTCTTTGGTTGGGTTTGTTTACTATTGGCTTGTTTGGTAGTTCCTTGATTGGGCTATTGTTTATTTGTTTGTTAATCTGATATTAATCTTGGACTTACTCTGTGCTCATTTGAGTACTGATTGCTGGTGGAGATATATTTGGTCTTTTTGTTCGCTTTTTGGCTTCTTGGTTGTCAGTTTTGCATACTATGTAGATACTGTTTATGTGTCTGTTGATGGCTAATTTGTCAGTGTGCCAGGCTTCTAGAAATTGCCTAGCATTTTTGGACTCGGCATGGTCAATTTCTGACCTATTGTACCTAATGTTTTCTGTTCTGAATCTGTAAATAACTGCATATAAATAGCATTGCAATTACTCTGTTTATCTTTTATCATGCAGAGGTTGTATCAATTTCTGTTTGCTGAAATATGTGATTTGCTGGGATAACAAATTTTTTACATCCAATTTGTGGTATTGTTGGTATTAATCACCATAGGCTACATGTTCTGAGAAACTTGAGAGGTTTTTTTCAACAAATATGGGAGATAGTATATTGAGAAAAATTACTTTATGCAGTTTTCAGATTTAGGATTAGCAATTTATCTAACATTCACAGTATTTCTATTACTAGTTAAATGAGAGAAAGTGATAACAAATTTGTCCGTTTGAAATAAGTATTTTAATTTTAGGTTAGTGGAAAAGGAGATATGTAATACTAATGAATATGCATTGTTTTCATATTTTCTTGGTAATGTTTTAATCAAAGTTAATCCTTTAAAAAGGGACAAATACAAGAAGGGATTTTTTTTTTCATTCTATACTTCTGTCTGGTTATCATTTTGTGTTTGTGTTGAAATGAATTCTGATTTTAATCCCCTGAAAAGAAAGACAGAAAAAAAGACCCAGCACAATCAAAAAATATATTAATATAAGAAAAGGACAATGTAAAACAGAATGATCCATATGTATATTGTGTATAGGTACTACAGCACCTATTCAGATGGGCAGCATGTATAGGCAGGTTTCTTCTGTCAAGATCTTAAAGCCCCTTTACGGTACATCTGGATCTCAAATTGGCTATTGGATACATTGTCTTTGGCAATGCTTAGCAAGTTACTTTTACAAATGTCACTGGAAAATGTTGTTACCTGATCTGGACTTTTTGAGATAGCAAATGGTTAACAGACTAACCTTCTTGTAATCCTGTCCCATGGACTTCTTAATTACCTTTGCTTGCCTTTCCTTTCTTACTCTGTGCAGTATTGTAGGACCATTAATATATTTTCTGGCAACATAGCCATTCTGTACCTAATTGGTCGGTTTGTTTATGTATTATTGATAAACTTAAGTCTTGAACTCTGCTTTCCTTGGAGGCTGCTTGATAAATGCATCAGCTAATCCCATGTAAGACATAAAATTTTCTGCTGTAGCATAATACATAACATTGCTTTTAGTTTGTATTCCTAAAAGAACTTGGTTGTGCATTTTCAGTGAGCTGTATCAAACAGCATGAAATAAAATCAGATACATAATTCACACTGTGCTCTACATTGCCAAGACTTCAGCTGTGATGCCTTGTAATGTGCAGGAATACCTGTTTAGCTTTTAAATCAGTTTGCTGACTATTCTGCCTTATAAATGGTCACCTGGTGAAAAGCTATTTGAAATATCTGGAGCACATCGCCTGGAAAAGGTGACGAAAGTAGGAGTTTTAGCTTGGAAGAAAATAGACTTTTCTGAAAGTTTCAATAGGTTTTTTTAAATAAAGAAATAAAAAAAACTATAATACTATAATATATAAAACTATAATATAAGACCTGAGTCTATGGAGATAAAGTTATTCATGTTTAGGTGAACTATTAAAACAATGTAGTCATTAAAGTAGGGCTTTTATGACAATGGCTGCAGCCCCTTGATAACTACTCATGTTTTCCCAAAAATAAGACTGGATCTTATATTAATTTTTGCTTCAAAAAATGCATTAGGGCTTATTTTCCAGCTAGGTCTTATTTTGGGGAAATGTGGTCCTAAATGCTAGCTGGCGATCTTAACTGGGGTTTACTTTGGGAGGTGGATAGGGCTTATATTATGAGCAACCTGGAAAATCATGCTAGGGCTTATTTTATAGTTGGGTTTTATTTTCAGAGAAACACAGTATCTATTGGGATTTGTAGAACTTTGTTTATTTATTTCTCTTTCCATCCATCCATTCATCTACTACTCTTGATAACCATGTGCTATCAATAGTAGCCATGGAGAGAGGTTTCAATTCAAATCAGTTTATTTTCTCCTGTCCTATATATTTCTAAATTATTATTCTGTTGTTATAAATCTTGTTATGGTATTGTTTCAGTACACGATTCTTATATATGAATAAAGATTATTAACTTTGTAATATTTCAATAGCTCATTACTGAGAAGTATTTTATAAATTTTAATTACAGTTTAGGATATCAATATTACAAGGATAAAATTATTTGACATTTTTATCCAAAGTTGAGCATAACATTGAAAAAAAAATTACAACTCATAATTTGTTGTATAAAATGGTTTTGATTTTGTTGTTGGCTTAACATTAAAATCTCCACTGTATTGTTAGCGTGTGTGTGCGCGCGCATGTGTGTGCACAACAGATATATATAAACATATACAAACCCACATTTTAATAAGAGGGAGAAAAAGATAAACGGTATATTTAGCAAAATTCAAATACCACAAAAATAGGAAAAAAGGAAATAATTTCCAGTATTTTGAAGGTTTTTTTTATATGTCCACCACTTGTAGTAAATCTTCCTTTGTTTCATGACACTTCTAACTTTTATTATTGTATTATTTGCCCATCTTAGATTTATTGACGAAGTTGTATATACCACCTATAGAAAATTGTGAACCAATATTTTTAGCTTATAACTTGATGTAAACATTATAGATGTTAACCATTATTTGTACCACTGGGAATGGTTTCTTTAAAACTCTGCATCATTTGCATCATATAGTTTTTTAAAAATGGATTCTTTTTCTGATTTTTTTTCTTTTCTTTTTCTTCTCTTTCTAGTCTAGCAGGTTGTTAGAAAAAGAGTGAGATCATTGTTTACGTACAGATAAATGAAATGTAGTTGCATATGACTAGACAGTGATTGTCTCCCCCTGTTATACAATCCAACAGAAAAAGGCAGATTGCTGTTGGGTAATTCTTCCAAGACAGAATTGATATTAAAGTGTCTTAAAAACAGAGGCTTGAGTTTGGACATTTCCTGCTCTAGTAAGTTACAAGACAATAAGCTATGGTTTCTCTTTTTTATTCAATTCTGTCATGGGAAAAGAAACAAATGTTTATGGATAATTTAATTAATTGGACATTAAATGCAAGTAGCACATAATATATTTGGCTGTGGATTATTTGTAAAATCTTTTTCCCCACTTTCTTGAATAAGTAGGATTAATTAGAACTATACCTTCAAGGATTTGTGTAAAAATCTATTTATTAGGAATGTTAATAATGTTTCTTTCTAGTGGTAAGAAGTTGTTGATTGCTGACATTACTTTAGGTTTTATAGCCTATGAAACAAAATGTAGTATAGCATTAACTCCACGAATGAATGGGACATAAATTAAAATTAAAACACACACACACACACACACACACACACACACACACACACACACATATATATATATATGACT
>NW_020769338.1:13767475-13791612 GCF_900518735.1 Pseudonaja textilis
ATATATGTATGTATGTATGTATGTATATATAATTGATTTAGCATGCAAAATGGAGTGATATATATTTCTGTGACAGATAGAAATTCTCATAGGCTAGACAGCTCATATTAAGATTCCTTATGGAATGCAGATTTTACGAAGAAATTTAATTAGAATAATATTTTCCAATCAGACATCTTGAAGATACATTGGACTATACTTTTCAAAATTTCAGGACATCATGGTTTCACTTTCTTGGTGTACCTCAGGATTAAAAATCAACCTTGCAAGGATGTCCCAGAGGTCCTTTTTCAAGAGGCAACTGGACTTTCTCGTTTTTCTTTGAAGATATTTTGCTTCTCATCCAAGAAGCTTCTTCAGCTCTGACCGGATGGTGGGGAATGGAAGGATTTATATTCCTTGAAGACAGTTGGTCATTTGAATTCTTTTGCATTCCCCATCATCCAGTCAGAGCTGAAGAAGCTTCTTGGATGAGAAACTAAAGGTCTTCAAAGAAAAATGAACAAGTCCAGTTGCCTCTTGAAAAAGCACCTTTGGGACAACCATGACCTGGATAACTGAAAATACCCATAGACAATCTTGCAAGAATTAAAAGAACTGCCACTTCTTTTTCATTTAATTGCTGATCTAGGAATTCCTTCCAAGAAAATTAAATTCTGGTGTTAAAATATATTAATATCTACCCCAGGCCTCTCTTCAAAAGGAAAATACATCTGTCTTAAAGAAGATGGTAGTACACTCATTCTTCAAGAAACCAAAGTTACACACTTTCTGTTTTAACAACTTAGGACTGGGTGTCATGGGATTCGTCTTAATTTTAATTAATTTCCCCTGAGAAATCCAATCCACAGTTTGGAGGAACTCTTTAACTTGTGCTGTTACAAGTGCTCCTATCAGTCTGATGATTATATGTGCTTGTTACTGTTTGCGTATGATTTACCAGTTCCATCCCTTCTTGTAACAAGTGATAAGACAAATGCCACTCATACGCTGGTTACCTTCCAGTTAAACTGCTGTAATGAACTTCATGTGCAGATGTTCTTGAAAAAGTTCTCCAAACTGACCCGCAGGGTACCCATATCTATTCCACTGGCAGCACCTGTTCTAAGCTGCATTGAATTCTAGTCCAAATTCAGGATATTTATTATTAGGTATAATCTGCACATGGCTTGAGCCTCTCCTCTTTAAAGGAATGTAGTCACCTGAGAGTTTCATTGATAAAGGTTTTCTGTATTTGCTGCAGAAGAAAGCTTAGTTGTAACCCAGGCCTATAGACTTTGAACTGGTAGCATCAACCATTATGGAATTCTGTGTCTCCATCAGCACAGTTTGATCTGCCACTTCAATGTTACATTGTAAGAAAGTTGTAAAACATATTATAATTAGCTACTGGGTTTCTAATGTGGATATCATGTATTTGGTAATTACTTAGCTATTGTAATATTGTGATGCTTGCTTATAATTTTACATATTTTGCTTTATGGTATTTTTGTGTTTATTTTTAGTATTGATCAGTCTTGCTGGAAGCCTGCAGTGTATACTGTAAATGAAATGAAGAAATAATAAGCTGAATTAATTTAGAAATACATCTGGATACATTTTATCTACTAAAGTATTGCTTTCATTTTCATTTCCTCCAGTAAATTATTGACCATTTACACAAGCATAGTTTTATCAACTCTTTAATTAGAATATAGCTGGAATTCAGTGAATTCCCATTAAAACTCACAAATGGCATTCCAGTACATATGTAGTATAATATAGAATATAATTCATAAAAACAGCTTCCTCTCCAGAAAGTATATTATTTCAAAATTCAGAGCTTATTTATTTATTAAATTTATATTACCTTACTATTTAAGAAACGTTTAAATGAAAATCAATTTTTCAGAAGTTGTTAGTTACCAGATACAGAAATTAAATATAAAAAAATGTAATTCAAGTCTAGAGATCGTATTAGAATAGTTTCTTGGTATTTTTGGAAGGAACAATGATTTTCTCCCTGTTGTACAGCTGCATCCTGGTGAAATACTTTCCTTGAAGTGATAATCTTAGCAATATGAAACAGTCCTTGTAACATTAAATTCTGGAATTAGCTCCTTCATATTTACTCCAGTAATTCTACTCCAACACACTGGTTTTGGAATAGAAATATGCATGGCTAATAGTGACCTATATTAATATTTACTCTTGATTTTTTATGATCAATTCAATTGAGTTGCCTTTTTTTCCTGCTGTCTATTTTAAGTCTATTCAGATTAGAAAAAAGTTGAGTTTGGTATTTTTGGTGAGTAGAAGAAATGTTAGCCTGAAAGGATTTCCAGTTATATTTGAATCTGTCTGTTTAATCAGGTGTGGTGAAGAGTTACAGACACACGAAGAGCTATAGCTAATAGGGGCCTCAGGCCATCTCTCAACCTACACTTGTCATAGTTCATTTGGGTTTTATTTTTTACTATCCTAGAACAATATTTGTGGTGTTTGTTATTCTTATGTGCCACTTCTTTGTGGAATTGTAATCTTAAAGATATTCTTCTTGCTAAGGAAAACTAAAATTAAAAGAGAGACAGTAATGTTCAGAAATTGGTCCCAAGATTGTACATTAAACTAGGAATTTGGGAAAAAATACTCCAAAAAAAGGTAAAGCATTGTTGCAGAGTAAAATACATGGTATCCAGCTGAATTTAACAGAGAAAATAATATAATATAATTATAGTGGCTATCAAGTGGAAATGATATAAGTCTGATTAGTGGCTGAATTGGTGATTACATATGGCTGTATGTATGTATGTATGGTATTTAAGTTCTTTGGGTATTTTCTCATGTCTTAATATTTGTGCTTATATTATAGCGACGTTTCGGCAGAATCTCATCTGCCATCCTCAGGCTTGTGTATTGGGTTCTTTTTAATCTTGTGTGTCAGGCTTAGCAGCTGTTTTTTGTTTGAATTTGGTGCTGGCTTTCTGCTTTATTTGAATGGTTTTTTCCTCATCTTGATTGGCTGGGACTCTAGGTCTGTTTTTATTGGTCTTCAAGTTGGTGTTTTCTTGATTGGTTGGCAACGTTGTATTTTGTGCATTGGGGTTTCTTAGTGCAGCTTGGTTTCTTGTGAATGGCTGATAATTATTTATTAGGAAGCTAGGTTTTATTTGGGTAGCTGGCTGGGGCATGTTTGGACTGGAGGTATTGGGGGGGGGGGGTTGTTTGTGTCCAAGTACTTGCCTGGATTGTGGTATAGAGATTTTTTTGTTTGTGAGTGCAGGCTTCCAGGTGATTGATATTCTGGTCGAGTCATCTCTTCTATTCATACTATTAGGTCTTTTATCAATTTCTATGCCTTCTTTGATGATTCTGTAGCCGGGGTTTTCTATAGTAGCTAGGGTTTTGGTTCCATTGAAGTCGATGCTATGACCTGTGGCTTTTATATGTTGGACTAGTGAGGAAGTGTGTTCCAGCTTTTTTATTGCATTCTTGTGTTCTGCAAGGCATGTACTTATCCTTCTGTTGGTTTGTCCTATGTATGTGGCAGGGCATGATGCGCAGGGTACTTCATATATGCCTTGGACTTTCTAGGTCAATTTTATCTTTGGGGTTTCTTAGGATGGCTGCTATTTTTTTGTCTGTTTTGAAGGCAGTCTTGATGTGATGCCTGCGTAGTATCTTGCTGATTTTGTCTGTTGTACCTCTTATGTAGGGCAGGACAGCTGTTCCATAGATTTGTTCATCTTCTGGGTCTCTATGGTGTTTCAGTGTGTTTTTGTGGATCAGGTCCGTGATTTTGTTGTAATTCAGGTAATTCAGTGATACTGTTTTTATAATACAAGTAGTCCTTCAGTTACAGTGGGTGCAGAAGGAGGGGACTTATGACTAGCTTTCAAAGTTCAATAAGACCTTCTGATAAGCATTTTGGGATAATGAAAAAAATTGGGAAAGCCTGTCCTACAAATTTCAGGGGTCTTACTTTCGGTTGTGATTTCCTCTATCACAACAAGGCTTTTTAAACAGAAGGGCCAGGATTAAGGACAGTTCCTTTTGATTTTCCTCAAGAAAAACGTTCTTCTTTCCCATTCACTTTTTGAGACTAAGCAGGCAATTCCCCAATGTCATGTTATCAGGTATGATCAACCCAGAAGCAAAAATCAATTCCTGTCTGACAGATTTGTGTGATGACCACTTGTAAGCAACCAGAACAGTGAATAGGGCTTGCCCACTCATTACAGAAACTTTCACTGATGCCTTTTAGATATCTTGCAGTATTACACTATAATCTACAGATAAATGGATCTTTAAAATGCTTTAAATATTAAATAAAAGTGAGATCCTTTGCTTTTTAATCCAACCAATTCTACTTCAGCTGAAAATGATACCTGTTTCTATTTGATAGCTACAGTCAAGTGTGTGGGACTTAACAAACCTCAGAAGACTCTGAGTTATCTAAATTGAGGACACAGAATATCTGTATTGATTGTCCATTTCAAATTTATGTCTGTGAGGTTTAATTCTATCTTCAATAAATGTTTGTTTGTAGTTTTCAAGACACTAGCTGTCTTTTAAAAATGTATTTAACCCCCAGGGTCAAAAAAGATGAAATCCCACAGAGAGAGGACATAGTTCACCTCTGCATGCCTACAGTCTCACATAAGACAATGTGGTAGCACATCCTGGGATGCCTTTGATATTGTCACTCTGTCTCTGTCTAGTTTCTCTTCTTCTCTACTTAGGTGGATCCTGCTTGTGCTACCCTGCTGTGTTCAGTACTGCATCTTCCATTGAGGCTGTATGCTGCACAGAGGGATGGTAATAATTCTGGGACTCAGCCAAGCACTGACACGTGCAACTCAAGGCAGAAAGCAAAAGAGACTTACAGTCTCTCTCAAGTGTTGCATTAACTTATGTCAGCGGTACAAGTAATAAGACAAGTCTGGGTTGACCTCTCTTGTATGGCTTTAAAATTTATCCCACTTATATTCCACATTTGATCAGACATTTGGTTCTGCTAGACATTTATACAGAGAATGAGTTATTCTCTCATGAGCTGTTCAGAGCATCCAGTAGTGGGAGTTGCTTCAGTCTCTGCATGTCTAGGCTGGCCTTAATTTGAGGAATGCTCCTCCTCCTCCACAGGACTCCTCCCCAGCATTCCCCAGTTTTGGCTCAGCCTCATGAGGGATAGGCAGTGCTTTTTCGTTGCTCCTTGGCCGAAACAGGAGAATTTCTCTTATCAGGTTTGGAGACAGTCAATTCGTCTTTCAGGCTCTCTCAACAAATTGCTTAACAATCTACCCACGCTGCCTCTGGATTTCGATTTCAGGGCTCCCTGTCCACCCTTGGTCAGGCCCCTGGGTATGCCAACTGCTTATACAGCATAGTACTAAATAACAAGCATACTGTAAAATCTCTAATTGAAATGGCAGGTGGTAGTGGTTCCCAGACCTTAACCTCAAGGGTCAAGTATAAATCTCAGCACAAATCTAAACAGACAAAAGGGAATTCTAAGGCCTCAGAAAAAGACTCCAGCAGGCGCCACAAGGCATTGGAAAGACAAATAGGTAAGTGCACATGGGATGCACACAGAACCTCTCAAGCTTCTTCGCCCCCCAGTCCAGTGCCATCTTCCTCTTCTCACCCTCCTCCTCCCCTAGATCTCTCCCTCTTACCAGGCGCAGCATGGCTCCACAGAGTCAACATGCCCAGTGAGCTGGATCACCAACCATGCAAAGGGCACCTGAAGCAACGTTCACACCAAATACTGCTGGTCTTTGACAGGACCAAACTCTTCCAGACCAAGTGCCAGAGAGGATGAAGGCCTGGATGGAGATGGCTATCCATCAGGGAATTGCAGCAGGCCTACAACATGCAGTTCTGACTAGGGATGAGCCTGCACCTGCTAAATATGATTCACAATCAGTTCGATCATTGGCCAGGTCAGAGCAACATTATACCCAGGTACAGTTTCAAGGGGATATGCTCCTCCAAGGGCCGCAGGAGGAGGAGACAGAAGAGGTAGAGCACATTGATCCGATGGAACAGATTGAATCGGGATCAGTGCATGACAGTGACCCAGCCCTTTCAGAAGCGGACCCCTTAGAGAGGGGGATATCTGAGGATAAGGGCCTTGTTCCTGACCAACCTGTATTTACAGGCTTATTCCACCCACAAGTATTCAAATCGCTATTGTTTAAGGCCAAAAACACTGCACGCCTGGACAAACTCCTTCAGAAGAGGGACCAGAAGATCTAATTTTCAGCCAACTGGTAGTCGAGGCAGATGTGATTCCAGTTCCTCACATGTTTGCAGACCTGGTACAGAAACAGTGGGCTTCTGCAAGCAGTGTACCCTGCCCCCATGGGTTATGACAGGAAATACTTTAATTTGGCCTCTGATTTCTTAAAATTGTTGAATGCTCCCGAGGTAGATGAACCTGTTGTGGGATTAGCATCCTCGTCCTCCATTCCCAGTGAAGCGCTGGAGGCATTAAAGCTGGAGGAAAAACAGGCCAAGCTGGCCCTACACAGGGCCCATCAGTCTGATGCGTGAGCTATCAGAGCGGCCACGGCCACTTCCTTCTTTACCCGTTCTTCTCTCAGATGGTTCCGGCTCTTAATGGGAGCATGTCTCCAATTCCAACATTAGAGCACACCAAGACATTGCAAAACTGATTGCAGCCGCTGAATTCTCAGCTGATGCAACCTTTCATGCAGTTAAGTTTTCAGCCAGAGCCATTACTTCACATGTCACAGCATGACGCTTACTATGGTTAAAACATTGGCAAGCGGATATTAAGCACAAATGCAAGCTGGCTTCATCTCCTCTTATGGGAGACAGACGGTTTGGCCCTTCCCTCAATCCGCTACTTATCGAAACTCGAAACAAAAAGAAAATTCTACCTTCCCTTTTTCAGAAGTCAAATCCTAGAAACCCTCTGTCCTTTCGGAAGGGATCCTTTCAGCCCTTTTATCAGGGACTATTTTCAACCAGATACCAGAGACCCCATCTTTCCAACCAGGGCAGCAGCCAGAGAGGTCCGACTTCAGGTTTAGGAACCGAAGTGGTGGCCAGTCCAAGAGATCCTTCCGAGGAGCAGGAAATAGACCTTTCCAGCATCCAAGATAACTCCATGGACCTGACTCCCATTGACGGCCACCTTAAATTATTCGTGGACTAGTGGGACTCCTTAACGTCTGATTCCTAGGTCAGAGACACGATCAGATTTGGCCTGGCACTAGAGTTTCAATCCACTCCCCCAGACTTCTTTATGTCCTGCCCTCTTTCCAGAGATCTGGTTAAACAAAATCTTATGGAAACAGCTATCCAACACTTACTGGACATAAGAGCCATCCAACCAGTAACTACCAAACGACGAGGGCAAAGTTTCTATTCACATCTTTTTGTTGTTCCCAAAAGTTCGGGCAGGTTGGAGAGCAATTTTAGATTTGAAACGTCTTAACCAATTCTTAGTATATCGCAAGTTTAAAATGCACACTCTGCAATCCATCTTACTCAGCAATAGAAAAGGTGACGTCCTTACATCCATAGATCTGATGGAGGCATACTAACATATTCCTTTTTGGCCTTCCCACTATAAATTTCTATGATTCTGTTATAATAACCACCATTTTGACTATGTGGCTCTTCCTTTAGGACTAGCATCTGCCCCCAGGACCTTCACAAAGGTTCTTGCAGCTCTTGCTGCTCATCTCTGACGTGTACCTGTATAACTCCAGTGTTACCTTGATGGTATATTAATTTTGTCATCTTCCGTTCATCAAGCACTCAGATACTCAGACCACATTACAATCCCTACAACTATATGGGTTCTCAATCAATTGGAAAAGGTGTCAGTTAACACTATTGACTCAATTAATCCATCTGGGGGCAATCATAGATACAGTGGAAGGCAAAGTTTTCCTCTCACCAGATAGACAAAAGAGCATCCATCAATTAGTTAAGGAGATCAGAGTTCAAAGAAGGGTACCCCTAGCTGACCTATCAAAATTGTTAGGCAAGATGATTTCATGTATATCTATTATTCCTTGGGCCCGCCTCCACACTAGATCCCTCCAGTGGTTCCTGTTCGGATCGATTCCAGCGATCCGTCCGAAGCAACTCCAAATACAAGGTCAAGGTTCCATCAGAGGTCCTCACTCCACTGGTGGACCAGACCAGTCATAAACAGATGTTGTCTCTTCAAAGAGCCCCACAGACTTACCATCACCACTGATGCCAGCCTGTTTGGATGGGGAGCTCACTTTCAATCGCTCACAGCCCAAGGCCGCTGGTCCTCCATAGAACAGTCATGCAGCATAAACTGGCTGGAGCTTTGAGCAGTACACCTGCCTCTCCACAGCTTCCTTCCACAGGTACATAATCAACACATATTAACCGACAACCTAACAGCAAAAGCTCACATAAACAAACGGGAGCACACAGTCGAAACACCTCATGCGGGAAGCAGAGTGCTTGTGTCATTGGGCGGAGAGCAACCTACTTTACATCAGAGCAGAGCACATTTCGGGACTGTCGAATACACAGGCAGACTGGCTAAGCAGGGCCAGGATCAATCAATCGGAGTGGCACCTCCATCTGACCCTGTTTCAAGATGTGGCAGGACATTTGGACACCTGGTGGTAGACCTGTTCGCTTCCCCCCTCAACGCTCAGCTCCTGAGATTTTTTTCCAGGTACCCCTCTCAAGGAGCAGAGAACTTCAATTCGCTCTACTGCCGTTGGCCCCCGGGACTTCTGTATGCATTCCTGCCATTTCCACTGCTTCCCAAGGTCATCCAGAAGCTGCTAGATGAGAGGGTGGAGCTGCTTCTAGTAGCTCCTTACTGGCCCAGACGGCCGTGGTTTGCAGACCTCCGCAGTCTATCCATATCAACACCATGGAGAATTCTGCTGGACAGGGTCTTGCTAACCCAGGGACCCCTTCAACATCCGGACTCTCAATGGTTGCACCTGACCATCTGGAGGTTAAGCGGAGTCGTCTGAAGAGTGAAAAGTTTTCCAACAGAGTTATCACCACCATTCAAGCCGCCAGACACCCCTCAACAACTTGCATTTACAATGCCACATGGTCCAGTTTCTGCAAATGGTGTACCAAGTCTCAAACTGATCCCATCTCTCCATCTGTGGCTCAAATCCTAGCTCCATCTGTGGGTAGAGTTCTTACAAGAGGGGCTTGACAAAGGATTATCACCTAATACATTGAAAAGACAGGTGGCGGCTTTGGCATCAGTTATCACTTGCAAAGATCTATTATCTCTTTCCCATCACCCACGCATATGGAATTTCCTTTGAGGAGCCACAAATTTATGCCCACCAGCGGTATAACTGTTATCCCACCTGGAACCTTAACAAGGTCCTTGTTGCACTCACTAAGGGCCCTTTTGAACCCTTGAAATCATCAAGTCTCCAATTTCTGACAGATAAAGTAGTTTTCCTTGTAGCGATCACTTCCGCTCGTCGTATTTCGGAACTTGCAGCTTTGTCGATCAGACAAAATCTTTGTGCCTTCCATTCTGACCAGGTGGTCCTTCGTCCTGATCCTACGTTTATACCCAAAATTAACTCTGCTTTTCACAGGGCACAAGAGCTGATACTTCCTAATTTTTGTCCCAGATCGTCCCAAGGGTTGGAACTACAATGGCATCAGCTTGATGTCAGGTGAGCATTGCGAATATATATTCACCGCACGGCAACTTTAGAAAAACGGAAGCCTTATTTGTATAATTTCAGCCCAACACTCAGGGATGCAAGGTCTCATCTTCCACAATTGGCCGTTGGCTACAGGCTGTGATAGCGAAAACATATCAGACTCAATCACAGGTGCCCAGGGGCACAATGGCTCATTCAACAAGGAGTGCAGCAACATCGACAGCGTGGGTCACACAGGCACCAGTAACTGAAATTTGTCACACTGCAATCTGGGCCAAAGAAAAGTTTGTTGCTCTGCACATTCACATTTCTAAAGTAAGGAAAACTGATATTGATCACTTCAATTGAGAGACTTAAGAATTTATGATTTTTTTTCAGAGCAGATCCAATAATTTGCTCAATCTTCAAAGCAGATAACTTTCAAATGTTAGTTTGTAACAGAGAAGATAAATTAAAATAAGAAATGAGAAAAATGATGGCTGGAAATTGAGTAGTTTTTAACCTTGTTATTGTTATTACTTCATATTAGAACTTGTGTGTTTTGTCTATAAATGAAATTCATATACTATCTAGTTGAATGTTGTTTTACAAACTGATATAGACACATGATTTAATTCAATGGAGACTTCTTCCAGATAAGAATATATTATATTTGAAGTTCTACTCTATAAACTACTAGTAATTATGAAATTTGAAATTTGCTGTTTTTTACTATCTCATTTGAGGCTCCACTCACCCAATCTGAGTGAAGACAGACTGATTGCTGAGGGTCCCATATATTAATAGATACAATGAAAGAGAATGAAGGATTATAAAAATTTGGATCTTCCAGAAGGGCTTTGCTGATTGATTTATGATGAAAATTTTCAGTGCCAGATAATTATATTGGTGTTACTACTGTATTTATTGTTATTTTATTAATCTTCATTATTATTACTTTTCCTGGGATACACCACTTAGAATCACAATAGGGTAAATCTGTATATCTTAAAATAAAATGAATAAATATGAAATTTGGCATCTTCAGTGCTCTGCTGTTCCCATGTTGCCATGCCACTTGAGTAGCTGTTCCAATTTTGACTGAGGCACCACTCAGTTGCAAAGTCCTGTTTTGCAAATCACAATGCCAAGTTTTATGGGACAAACGAGTGATGTCACAAAAATCTCCAATGAAGAGAAAGATACTGATTTAGGAAGCAACCTTTTCTACCAGTTAGAATTTTTCTCAACCTTAGAAAAATTGCTGTAATATATTTTCTCCCATGAGCTGTTCAGAGCATCCAGTGATGGGAAGGTGCTTCAGTCCCTTCTAGGAAGGCTGGGCTTAAACTTGAGGACACTCCTCCTCCTCCTCCACGAGATTCCTCCTTAGTGTCCCCAGTTTTAGCTCAGCCTTTCTCAGACAGGTTGTGTTATTGTTTTCCTGGTCGGAACAGAACACTGGCGATTTAGCTGATTTAGCTGATTTATTTCTCAGGTCAGGTAATACCATAGTTTCTGTCACCAACCACCCCCCTGGAAACCTCCAAAAGTCATTTCGCTCAGGTTTTTTGTTTTGTTTCATTTTGTTTTTACATTCCGGCCTACCAAGGCTAAAGCCTCATAAACAGGGAGGCTTATCTTTCCAATCTGCCCAGAGGCTAAAAGCCTCTCATTTCAGAGACGCTGCCTTAAACAAGGCTTATCTCTCCGATCTCCCAGCTGGCTGAATAAATGCTCTGTTCCTTCGAGATTTGAAGCTTCCATTTAAAAGTGCAGCCCTTTCCCCTTTTTATTACGAGGCTTTCCCCGCAGAACACCTCAGGGCAGGGAATTAGCCCCTGAGCCTTCCCGCTGAGCGGTTTTGCTTTCAGCAGGCTGGGCGGTGATAGCTGCTTTCGTTTTCATTCTGCCACGCAGCCAGCATTTTAAAGGCCGCATGGTTAAATTTGCTGAGTAATTGTTTTTGTCTGTGAGGAAAGTTACCCAACAAGGGTTCCCTTTTTGGGGATCTGGGAAGGAGGAGTCCCTGCCACCAGTCCACTGGATGATAGAGGACTTGAACTGCTGGATTCCACAGGGAATAAGTGCAGCTAAACTGATCTAATTATCAGTTATAGACCTCTGTGCCCTCATATAGGTGCCAGGTCTGGAGGGGGGTGTTCTGGAGATATTTGATATTAAAAATACTTTATTCAAAAATTGACTTGATTGACTTAAATTCTACAAATCTTTAAGTTATTAAAAGATAGATAGATAGATAGATAGATAGATAGATAGATAGATAGATAGATAGATAGATAGATGATAGATAGATAACAAAGCAAAACAGAATAAGGAAACAACATTTGTTTCACATTTATTCCAGGATCCCCTGCCCCTTAAGGGAGCAGGCCCCTAGGTGTTCCAGCCACCTAATTTCATAGCCTCTTTCCATTGCTATCAAAGGCATTACCATGGCCAGCAGCTACAACTCCAGATCTAGACTAACTGCTAAAAATAGAGATAAGTCCACGGAGCCCAAAAAGACCTCTAAGGCAGCAGAGAAAGATGCACACAGATGCCATTAGGCATTAGAAAGGCAGGTGGAAAAATGTACACAAGCAGCTGCACAGCCTACTTCTTCACCACTCATCATACCCTCTACCTCACAGGCCCAGAACCCTCCAACTGCCCCTCTGGATTTATCCAGAAGGAGCAGCATATCAATACAACCTCCCCAGGAGGCTCTTTCTAACATTCTCTCCCCAAGGAGGGCCCCAGAGACAACATTCATGCCAACTGCAGCTGGCCTCAGAAAAAGGGAGGAACTTCTGGAGGAAATCCCTGTCAACATGAGGGCGTGGATGGAGCTAGCTATCCAGAAGGGCAGCTTTGGTTTGCAGATCTCTTTCTGAACGATCTCTGGGCATCACGGATCCACATCTTCATAAGGTACCCCCCCCCTGCAGAACTATCATTGCCCACTGTCAGAGACCCTCAGTACACACAGGATATGGGAGATCAAGGGGATCCAATGGATCAAATGGAGAAGGGGTCGGTACACACAGTTGACCAGGTATTGTCAGAGGTAGATCCGCTAGAAAGGGGGATGTCTGATGATGAAGGTCTCTCACCTGACCTCCCTGTATTTACAGGATTATTCCACCCACAATTATTTAAATCCCTGTTGTTTAAGGCCAAGAACACCGCACGGCTGGGTAATACGAGTATCCCTCCCTTACCAAATACTCCAGGGGAAGCAGAGGATCTCATATTCTTTCAACCAGTCACTGAGGCAGAGGTTATCCCTGTGCCACATGTTTTCCAATTTAGTACAAAAACAATGGGCTGCAGCAGCCTCATATCCCGCTCCCACAGGACATGATAAAAAATACTATAATTTGGCACCCGAGTTCTCTAAATTTCTAAACACTCCAGAAGTGGACGAGCCTATCATTGCACTTGCATCTTCCTCAGCCATCCCAAGTGAAGCTGAAGAGGCTCTCAAGCCTGAGGAAAAGTGGGTGGAATTAGCCCTCTGCAGGGCACACATCTCGGATGCATGGGCCATCAGAGAAGCCACAGCTGCCTCCTTTTTCACCAGATCATCTCTCAAATGGCTCCGCCACCTGAGGGATACCATTCCAGCCTCAAGCATTAGGGCACATCAAGATGTGGCTAAATTAATTGCCGCTACAGAGTTTTCGGTAGATGCTATCTTCAATGTAGTTAAATTTTCCTCTAGGGCCATTGCTTCCCAAATTGTGGCTAGAAAGTTACTTCAGCTCAGGCATTGGCAGGCAGATGTCAAGCACAAGTGGAGGCTTGCCTCAGCTCCCATCTCGGAGAACAAACTATTTGGCAGTGCGCTTGAACCCTCCTAATTGAAACCAGAACCAAAAAGAAAATTCTTCCCTCTCTTTTTCATTGATCAGAGTTCAGATCACCACAGCCCTTTTGTAGGGGTTCCTTTCACCCCTTCTACTAACCCTACTATCCAAGATTTCAAAGACAGCCTGGATTCAGATAACAGACAGATAGAATTGAACCTGGGGACATATACAGAAGGGGACTCCATCTTAGGAGACAATTTCGAGGAACAGGATCTAGGCCCTTCCACAGGTCCAAATAACAACCACAACGAGATTCCCATTGGCGGTCGCCTAAAAAGGTTTGCCGACCAATGGGACTCCTCTACATTGACACATGGGTCAGGAACACAGTACGATTTGGTCTGGCACTGGAGTTCAGCTGCACCCCCCTGGATTTTTTTATGAAGTCCCCAATTTCCAGGGATGCAGAAAAAAGGTTTCTCATGGACACAGCCATAGCACATCTACTAGAGATCCGGGCCATACAACCTGTCCCTTCTAATCAAAACGGTCTTGGTTTTTATTCGCACTTCTTCACGATCCCTAAAAGTTCAGGGTGATGGATGGCAATCCTGGACTTAAAACATCTAAACCAATATTTAGTTTACCGAAAATTTAAAATGACCACTCTCCAATCCATCTTACTTAGCATCAAAAAAACCGATGTCCCTACCTCCATAGACCTCACGGAAGCTTACTTACATATCCCAATTAGGTCCTCACATTTCAAATTCCTTCGTTTCTGTTGCAATGACGTCCATTACAAATATATTGCTCTCCCATTTGGCCTAGCTTCAGCTCCCAGAACTTTTACAAAGGTCTTGGCTGCCTTGGCAGCATCACTCAGAGATAGGTCCATCCAACTTCAATGCTACTTGGATGACATTCTTATTCTGGCATCTTCCATCAATCAAGCAAATTCAAAACTCAAACTACACTTGTAACCCTACAACAACATGGGTTCTCAATCAATTGGTCAAAAAGTCATTTAACACCCTCTACTAGACTCATTCACCTAGGCACCATCATTGACACCCTGAAAGGCAAAGTTTTCCTCTCCTCTGACAGACAAGAAAGCATAGAGATTTGGCTCAACAGATCAGAACTCTTAGGAAAGTACAACTATGTCTCCTTTCTAAATTGCTCGGAAAAATGATTTCTTGTATTTCTATTATCCCTTGGGCCCGGTTCCATGCAAAAACCCTGCAATGGTTCCTGTTGCCATACCAACGCGCCGGGAGAGACGACACCAGGACTTGTGTAAAAGTTCCATCAACCGTTCTCAGGTCTCTACGATGGTGGACATGAGCCGAAATCAACAAGGGATGCCCTTTCAAGGATCCACACAGGTCGATTGTTACAACAGACGCCAGTCTAGTGGGATAGGGCCCCCACTTCCAATCACATACAGCGCAAGGCCTTTGGATGGATTCAGAGAAGGCACACAATATCAACTGGCTAGAACTGAGAGCAGTGACTTGGCACTTCGACAGTTCCTTCCGCATCTCCATTGCAAACATGTGCTCGTCTTAACAGACTATGTAACTACAAAGGTCCATCTCAACAAACAAGGGGGCACTCATTCCAATCTACTAATGAGGGAAGCAGAAAGACTATTCCTGTGGGCCGAAATCCATCTTCTCTCTCTAAAGGCGGAGCACATATCTGGAGTAGCGAATGTATAAGTGGATTGGCTCAGCAGAGCCACATTGGACAATCAGAGTGGCGTCTGGACCCCAAGATCTTTCTGGAGGCTATTCAGAGGTTGGGCCAACCGGTAGTCGACCTGTTTGCCTCCCCAATCAATGCACAGCTTCCCCGATTCGTTTCTCGCTACCCATTGCAGGGAGAGGAGGACATGAATGCCCTCAGATGTCACTAGCCCACTGGACTGCTATACGCCTTTCCTCCCCTCCCTGTGATCCCCAAATTGATTCAGAAGTTGCTGGAAAAAAAACGGACCTGCTATTAGTGGCTCCTTATTGGCCAAGATGAGCATGGTTCGCGGACCTGAAGGACCTCTCGACGGTACCACCATGGAAGATCCCATCATTGGTCATATTGCTATCTCAAGGCCCAGTGCTACACCCGGAACCCCAATGGCTAAACTTAGCCGTATGGAAGTTGAACAGTGACATCTGAGAGATGAACACCTTTCTACTCAAGTTATTCACACTATTCAGTTGGCTTGACGTCCTTTGGCGAACTGAATCTATGAGGCCACCTGGTCTAGCTTCTGCCATTGGTGTCAGAAGGTTCAGATCAACCCCACTTCCCTATCAGTAGAGCAGTTATTAGAATTTTTACAGGAGGGCCTAAACAAAGGGTTATCACCCAAGACTCTGCGGAGACAGGTGGCGGCCCTGGCTTTGGTCATATCTTGGGATGATCTTACCTCCATATCTCAGTACCCTCGCATGTGCAGTTTTCTGTGCGGTGCCAAGAACTTGAGGCCCCCGCGTAGTTCACTGATATCCAACTTGGGACTTAAATAAGGTACTATTGGCCCTTACTACAGGTCCCTTCGAGCCACTAAGGACCATGATGCTTCAATTTCTAACCTACAAAGTAGTTTTCCTGATAGCAATTACGTCTGCCCGAAGAATCTCTGAACTAGCTGCATTATCAGTGCGCAAAGATCTCTGCATTTTCCATTCAGATAGAGTGGTTCTCAGACCAGATCCCTCCTTCATTCCAAAAGTTAATTCGGCATTCCATAGAGCTCAAGAGCTGGTGCTCCCAAATTTTTGCTCATATCCATCACACAGGCTCGAACACCAATGGCACCGCTTGGACGTAAGAAGAGCCTTAGACATAAAGTGCATGGCGCCCTCCAGAAAGACAGAAGCCCTCTTTGTGCCCTTTCAGCCTAACACTCTGGGGTGCAAGGTTTCCCCCTCTACCATAGGTAGATGGCTAAGGGCCACCATCTCTAAGTCGTATGACTCTCACTCGATTCCAGTGCCCCAAGGCATTACCGCTCACTCCACCAGGAGTGCAGCCACCACAGCAACATGGGCGACCCAAGCTACAATAGAGGAGATTTGCCGAGCTACAACCTGGGCTTCTCCATCTCCATTTATTAGAAATTATAAAATTGACATATTTGCTTCTGCTGAGGCTTCATTCGGTAGGCGAGTTTTGCAGCAAGTTATTTCAGAGACAATTAGGTCTGCAACCCAGATGGAGTCCCTCCCTTAGGACTGTGCCAAGCTTTGGTATGTCCCATCACTAGATGCTCTGAACAGCTCATGGGAGAAAGGGTGTTGGTACTTACCTGATACGCCCATTCTCTGTGAGCTATGAAGAGCATCCAGCCCCTCCCTTTTATTCCATCTGTTAATGGGTCTGTTCCGGCCAGGGTTATTACATAGGCTTAAGCATATAGGGTATCAATACCTTGGCTTCGCAAAACTGGGGACGCTAAGGAGGAGTCTCGTGGAGGAGGAGGAGTGTCCTCAATTTTAAGCCCAGCCTTCCTAGAAAGGACTAAGCACCTTCCCATCACTGGATGCTCTTCACAGCTCACAGAAAACGGGTGTATCAGGTAAGTACCAACGCCCTTTCTGAATCTCCTTCCCTATCATTTCAACCAAATGTTCTGCTATGCTCCCCACAGTGACAGAGAACCATACTAGTTGTTGAGTTTCATTAGCATTCAGTGTCTCCTTTTTTCCCCCCAAAGTTTTATTAATTAAAAAAAAAACCATAAACAAACAAAATGCAAAACATGAAAACATAAAACATCTTTTTTGAAAGCAGCTTGATCCCGGGTTACATCTCTTCGTACAGATACAAATTCAAGTTCATGCTCATTTTTATATACCATTCCATATCTTATTACCATTCTACATTTTCTATATAGCTTCTCCCCTTTTTTAACTCTCTTAATTCTATTTTATTTTTTTCATCTCAATTTAAATCATTATACTTATATCCTTTGTCTGTCCTGTTTCAACTGTCTATTATCTTTTCTCATTAAAACAAAATTTCTCCTGTAATCACTGATTGGAGTATGACTCCTTTATATCTTTCCCCTAAATTTATAACACTTAATATAATACAATAACTCATTCAGATTCTGCTTAGTACATTCTAAAGCTACACACTATATTTTTAAAAAAGAAGAAATTATAAATGTTTAATATAATTAAAACAACAATCCATACCAGTTCAACTCCATCATTAAAGTTAATATTCATTTAAATCTTAAACATTTTACACATTACTTTTCAAATAGGTATCATGCTTCTATGGGAACACTTATACATTTTGTGTAGTTACTCCCCTCACATTTCACTTATATTTTAAAACATTGTGTAATTAAAATGTTTCCATTCCTTCCTAATTCAATTCTCTCATTTATTTCATTTCATTTATTTTGTTCAAAAAAAGTTTCACTAAATTACACTAAGTATTTTATCCCATTTTAATCATATATTGTTCCAATTTTCTAACATTATTTCTAATACAAATATAACAATACAATCTTATGTACCTTTGCAGAATCTCATTTTCAGTTACATTTTACCCATTATCTCTAAATAAGTCCTGTTTCTTTACATCTTGCTCCAAATCTTTGTAACTTCTCTTCCTCCCTTGTTTCTTCACTGTACCTTTTTTACCCCCTTGTTTCTCCATCTCTATTTCCCTCTTCTGTGTTCCCCTTTTCTGTTGCTTTCTGACATTATATCCACTTTTCACCTTATTTTTCCCTTTTTTGGTTGTTTTTTTAGGTCTTAAATTCTCCATTCTCTTTCCCCCCTTTCCCCTTTCTTCCTCAGATACAGTTACTTGTTCATTAAAGGTGGCTTCTTCTTTGTCCCAATCCTCTTGTTGTGCAGTCTTTTCTTGTAGCTTCTCATAGGTGCAGATCGCCATTTCTAAGAAATGAAAAACAGAGCCAAAAGAGCCCTTCCCTTCTTGTTCCTCTTCTTTATATTTTTTGAATTCCATTTTCAGTTCATCCACAAGTGATGCCATTGTAAAAAAAAATTTAAACAACCACCCAATTGTTTTTAATTATTCAAATATAGTTTCCAGAAGTCCCAGAGTCACCAAACAATCCAAATACACACAAGCTATTTCATTTAACCTTTCTTCTTTTTTCACTTTCTCTTCCTGGGGTTACTATTTAGTTATAAAGTTCCAGTTAAAATGTATCTTTTAGAAGTCTTGTTACAATTTAACTTTAGATTCTTTTAAATTCCAAGCAGCCTCCTCCAGCCAAATCTTGCTCTTATTCTTTTCCTCTCCCACTTACAGCAAAAAAAAAAAAAGTTTTTTAAGTGTTCAGAAATCTTTATTGTCCCCTTGGCATTTAATCCAGTTTAATTACCTGATGGTGCCAAAGCGGATTTTTCCAATTTTTCATTCATCTGCTGTCAACGTAAGGAAGGAGAGTGAGAAAAAAAAAAAACTTTCCCTTTTCACGTTCATTCGCTACTTCCGAATCTTCTTTGGGAGCGATGTATCTTTTATAAGACTTAAATTCCAGGGTATCTCAGTTGTTGCTTCTTGTCCCTGTCAGCAAAAACTTTCACTTCTTAACTTCCTCCTGCACTTTCTTTTCCGGCTGAGTGCTTCTTTGAGGTGGCCATTTCTGACCGCCGCTCTACTGCCTTTGGGAAAGGGAGTTTAGCCGGCTGGGGAGGAAAGATGCGGCTTCTCTCGACCCTGCTGGAATTTCCCCCCTCTTCGCACACCTCTACGGGTGGCTTAGCCCCAAAGCCAAGTGGCTCGGGGTGCTCTAGCAGCAAGCCCAGGCAGAAACCGTGCACGATCGCAGATTCCTGTCTGCCGCCGAAGCGCTGCAAACCGGAACTCAGCATTCAGTGTCTCCTGATCATCTTGTATATAATGAGGTACTGAATGATCTGTGATCATTCATTTTCTTTGCCTTGTCAAACACAGATATTTTGGGCTTCAGTCTCTCTTTCCCTCTCTTCCTCCCTCCCCCACTCTCTCTCCCCTCTCTCCCTTGGAAAAGATTTCTCTTTAAAAAATATGTTGCAAATGCCTTCCACATCTTTTTTCCTAATTTCCACTTGCCATTAATTTTGTGGTCTCTGTTACCAATGTATGGTGTTCCCTATATACCTTATTATCTTTGCATAAAAGCAAGGCCCAGCATCATACTGAACATGTAACATAATGCAGAGTTTTACTCAGCCAGATATACAATTTCTATTTCACTATTTCTGCCTTAGTGTTGCAGATACCAACTCTGTGCAAGAAAAGCTAGAGGCAATATGTAGACTGGAACAAAGTCATTCAGAAAGCTTGAATGTTGATTGATTGATCAAAGGTTCTGAGTTTTAGTCTTTGCTTTAACTTTAAAAGATAAGAGAACCTGCCAGCCTTCTCTCCATTTAAAAGATTAAACATTTCAACAGCTCTACAAAAGAGAGTAGTTTTAGCTTTGTAGGCTTTCGAAAATATCCTTCCAGTGGAACTTTAAAAAAAAGATTCTTATCAATCTGAGTCAGGAAATTTTTTCAGTTACAGAACTAAGTTCTTTACTGTCTTTATAAAAATAATCTGGGGGAATCTTCTATATTTTTCTAAAGATAAACTATATATATAGTGGTCTGGACATCTTATTTAACCATGACTTCTGAAAACCAGACTTTGTTCCAATTTTCCTGTCCATTAATATAGGCAACATAAGACAAGTTTGGTCAGTTATATATGAACAGAACTCTAATGTCCTAAAAAAATTATGGAGTACCTCATTGCAGTATAATTATTTTTGCAAATAATTCATTCAATCTAGGTGGTGGTACTCTATAATATTAGGAAAGTTTAAGGTATACCAAATGTATTTTTGAAGGTATTAGATAAAAATATATTTAATCACCTGCCACATGAGTTTTGTCAGTTTAAAAAAAAAAGTGAATTACAATAGGCATGAATACTTTTTTTTAATATGCTATCAGTTTAATTGTTGAATTGATTGATTACATTTAAGTTTAATCATTAATCTGTATTTAAGGGAAGAAAATATATAAATTATCTTAGTTTTCTGTCATGGTAATTTCATTTATAACAATACAGACCGTTATTTTTATTCTATTAGAAAAATGTTTTATTCCTGATCTTTAACTGTTTTGATAAATTTGCCTGAAATATTTTGAAGATTTACTGTTTTTCCTTTTTTTCTAAATGGATGATACATTAAGGTACAATAATGGGTTGATTTTGGTATGGATCAAAATCCAGAATATTAAGAACATTTATGGTTTTATCATACTTTTTCCTCATCAGAAATGTTCAAGTCACATTTTACTTCATTAGCCTAACAGCAGTATATATACATGGTATTGAAAATGAGCCATTTTGTTTTAAAACAGATTGCAGATGAAAAGAAACCATTCATTGCTTACTGTAATTACTAGAGCACTAATTACCTCTAATCACTGACATCCAGGGTCAATAAGGATGACAACAGAAACAGCCTTTCAAAGCAAGCTGTAATTTATTTTTTATTATTATAGCTATCACATTTTGCTAGAAGCGTTAAAAGTTGTTGATTTATATTTTATTTTATTTTTTCTATTTGCAGTTTGACGGTGAAAATATGTACATGAGTATGACAGAGCCGAGCCAGGAGTATGTGCCAGCCAGCCAGGTGGGTTAATTAATCTTCTCTGTCTTGTTTCAAATTGTAATTAAACAAATTCAAAGAATTGCATTGCAAATGAATGGCACTATCAGTAACTGCTGCAATCAGAAATAATCATAATTTATAAACAAAGCATTTAAGCCTTCTTCCTAGCTAATGAGATAGCACTGATAAAGCACCAGAGTTGACAGTTGCTGAAGACACTACCTTGTTTGTGCTCCAGAATGGAAGCAGCTGTTTTGCCAGCATGATCGTTACCAAACAGTTGTTATACCTTTGGAGAGTAATCTTTACAGGTGCCTGCTATTTGTTTATCTAGCTGCAGATAAGTTAATCATTGTCTGCCACATGTGCTAGACTATTGTCTATTGCTTTACTGTTGTATGCAGACCTAGTTGACAAAATGGCTGGTTCAGATTTGAAGGATGATGGAGAGATTGTCATAAGTGGGAAGTCATGGTATCTAAGTGCTTTCCAATCCATTGTTTCTCTTATTCAGAAAAGGCCTGCTAACCTGGGAGGAAGGTCCAGCTAATCCAGAAATAAGTCAGCAAATAATTGATCACATGTGGGTATACCACGAAGAATAAAGATAATAGTCTTCCATTGCTAATAAATGGTTATTAATAGCATAATTGTTTTAAATATGATACCTTTATTTAGATAGTATTTAGTGGCCATTAAAAATATATCCTGCCATGCCTTTGAAAAAGAGATCACATGATTAATGCAGCATTAATGTAATTTCTTTTGTTTGTGCCATACCATGTCATTGGAAGAACCCAAGCTTTTAAGGATTAGGCAACATTGGCAATATAGAATCATAGCAGTACATAAAGTCAGTTTATTAAAGCAAAGATTTTACTAACATCTGACTCAGAATGTTGCTTTTATGTAAAAATGTAGGAGGCACAGAGATAAGAGGGGTCAGCCTAAAATCCCTACATAATCACAAGGAAACTAAATCCAACTTCCCTTGCATTCCATTGACCAATATTTAGCTCCAAGCAAGTGCTAACCATTGGTTCGTTGGTGCATCTAGACATTGCAGACAATGCACTGTTAATGTTCAGTTAATGTTCATAAATGTGTACTTTTGCCCATGGTGAAAAATAGATGAAAAAGTACAACCATCTATTTTTTTTCAGATTGATAGTTTACATTGTTCATGCATAGATCATGCACTATAATATACATGTTATTTAATTGGCCTATAAACAATTACAGCATTCCTGTGTACAATTTTATCCAAGAGCTGAAAATAAAATGAATTGAAAGTGGATATAAGTTAATGCTTCTGTTAGAAGTATCTAAATAGGGTCCCTAAATGTTTCAGTAGGAATCTGTTTTTTTCTAGAATTGGTCAAGCTGAGATACCAAATTACCATATTTATACACATGAGTCCTGTCCTGGTTTTAGTGATGATGATATCCATTCAGTTGTGTCTGACTCTTGGCAATTCTATGGGCCAGGTCTTTCCACATCTTCCAGTCTTGCACTACTTCTTTGAATTGTTCTATACTCTGGCTGGTCAACTTTGATGCTGTGTTAATTGGTAGCCTGGTTTCCTTTTACCATTAATTCTTCCAAATATAATTGCTTTTTTTTCTAGTGAATTGCCCCAAATGATATCACCAAACTGGTTTCACTACTCTCACACAATTGGTATGGCAGTTCATAATTTACTCAATGGATAACATTTAAAGGATGTCTTAGACACTTGCCTGAATGATTTGCATTTTAAATAGGAGCGTATAGAAGAATAGTCCAAAATCAGTTCAAGGTTCCAAAAGCCATGCCAGAGTTGTCAGTCAATCCAGAAGTTAGAGATTCAAAGTTTCTTACATAAACAAGGTTCATAGGAATTTCACAGAAGAAGCAAAGATCAGACGTTTTCAGCAAAGGGAACATGGGTCAGGACTGCCAGTTAAATTAGACTGCTACCACTAATCAAGAGATTTACTCCCTTGTTTGTCACAAAGCCTGATGGAAAGACTCTGCTCTCTACTTGTAAGGGATGGGGAGGCTTTATATTATTTCCATCTGGCTACTCCAGCTGTCCAGGTAATGCCTGTTTTTTATCCACCTCATTTGACTCTGGGATGGTGTCTCCTGGGGTTTATATCCACAGATTCAGCTGGAACTGCTTGTTGAGAGCTTTGGTTATGATAGGTGTAAGCCTTAAATAGCTGTGATGTAATTCAGTAATTAGAAGTTTGTAAAAGTTAGCTAGGTTCCTGGGACTAAATTTAAGTAAAAAGCATATAGTTACGATGCTCTTTTTTAATTTATGAAAGTTATTTGTTGATGTGTTGTTTATTTATAAGCTAATGGGTTATTTAGGGAAGTAAGAAAAGAAAACACTGTAATTGAAATATCACCAAATCTCATCTAGGGGATCCAGTAATGCTGTATATAACACGTCAAAAATGGTTTCCCCCAGATTGTAGGTTAATTTTTTTTAAAAAAAATATTTTCCAATAAGCATCTTATTCAGAAGTTGAATTCCTAAAAAAACAGCATTTTAAATATTATTTAAGTGGAACATTTGAAAACTACTAAACATACTTCTGCCATAATTATAGCTTTTCTGTATTTCTTTTATAACATAAGGATCCTTTACAAAAGTAGATCATATTGTTCAGTATTAGGGAATGAGACGGAGGCAATTAACAATTCTTTTGAAACAATGAACTGGTATGATTGAACTTGCTTATCTGAGAATCTATATTTTTCTGGTAACTGTGAATATAAATGTTTGAGTAAAAATTGGGAGAGATATCTTTGTGTCCAAAGCTTGTTTTGACAAGTTTAGCTGTATTTTAAATTAAAGCAACTAGGCATCATCTTGCTTATATCTTTAGGGCTTTGAATCAAAAGGATTAATTGAATTTATTTGAAAGTGTAGAAGCACAAAATGTTACAAAGCAACTGATACTTTGCAGAGAATCATTATGTTTCTCTTTACAAGAACCAGTACTAAACAGCTGCATTTTCTAATATGATCCCTGCATTCTGTTGTT